>BGPT01002044.1:125898-137964 GCA_003297045.1 Symbiodinium sp. clade C Y103 | reverse complement strand
AACCGTTCATCTTTTGTCATCTTCATCTCACCTTAGTAAGGGGAACCAACTTCACAACACCTCTCCGGACGTGTGTGTTGTTGGAGTAAGTGGGAAGGGTTAGACCCCCAAAGGGAGCTCATCTGCCTCTCCGGACGCTGGGTGAGTGACCCTAAACCCCAAACATAGGATCATCCAAACAATCCACAANACAAACCACGTTTCTCGTTTTGCGTTTGTCTGGAAGATTGGCTTCTGAAACTTCTGTGGCTCAAACCAAATGGAGGTTTGACTTCTGAAACTTCAAGTGACTTGGAAGTGTCCTCAACTAAACTTCAAAGGTTATCAGCCCAAAACCTTGGTAGCTGGAGCATGGCCCTTGGTCCTCTCAGGTTCCCACACAAGTGCTCTCTTGTTTTTGACTCACATTTCAAAAAGACAAGTTAATCTGAAGATCTAAGTATACACTGAACATAGAGAGAATTCTTTACACCTCTCCAGCTTACTGTGCACGCAGTAGCAAAAGTCTTGGTGCAAGACCTTTCCTTGAGGACTAAGGTACAATCTAACCTCCAGTTCGGTCTGACTGGCAGTCGTTCTTGTGGCTTTCCTGGCCTTAGTTCCCAACGTCTTGCTCAATCCTTGAAGCCTGATGTCGTGGTCCTGGAGCTTCTTGTCCAGCTGCAGGTATGGATACAGCACCCAAACCAAAGAGGTCAAGAGCACCACGATGATCAAAACCAGACAATCCAGTAACCACATGGCAACAGCTCAAACGACAGAAGGAGTGAACAAGGAATGCACCCAGACTTGGACCAAATGACTGAACGACCAAAGACTGACAAACCGTTCAAAGATTCCACAACTTCCCAAGTCCAACTCAAGACAATTCCAAAGATCCACAAATGATACAACTAACAACATGTTATGCTCCTCAGCTGTGGTGATCCTTTCTTATTTATTTCATATGACCTGAGGCCATCTCCTTTAAAAGGAGTTGATGATCACCGTTTTCACAGCTTCATCATGGGAGCATCCTCCATACCTTGCCTTAGTTCAACAGGTTGACAAGTGTTCCAAAAACATTCCAAGAACATCCAAGAGATCACAAAAACGTTCCAAGAAGTTCCAAGTGTCCACAGACGTTCAAAGAAGTCCCAAGTGTCCACAAAACCGGTCAAGAAGTCCCAAGTGTCCACAAAACCGTTCAAACAGATTTCAAAAGAGTTTCAACTGAACATCTCTGAAATGCAATGAAATTGACATGACATATCACAANGTTGAAATCTGAAATCAAATGCAACTGACATGACATGAAGCAACATCACACGGCTTCTGCATCCTAGACAGCTTCTGCTTCCTAGATTGGCAGTGAACGCCAGCTTCTGCTTCCTAGTGAATGCAGTGGACAACAGCTTCTGTTGGATGCAGTGGACAACAGCTTCTGTTGAATGCAGTGGACGACAGATACTGCAAAAACATCACATGCACAAACCTGGAAATCACATGCAACTGTTGATACAAGATTCAAATGTTTGAAATTGTTTCAATTGTTTCAAGTGTTTCAAATGTTTCAAATGTTTCAAATGACACCCAAGATCAAAATAACATGCAAAACTGTTCAAACAACATCCAAAAACAACTGAATGCAAGATGCAGAGTGCAGTGCAAAGAATTTCTTCCTGCCAGGATCGGTCGACGCTTGACACTGAGCTCTCTGAAATCACAGAGCTGGAAGATACCTNTCAATCTATACACTCCATCTAAAAGTGAACCTCGAGGTATTCACAGCCCCTCTCAGAAACAGCGCATCCCCACAAAGGGCAGTTGATCACAGCCAAGAGAAAAATGAATCCATTCCACATAGCATAGCTCCACGGAGCGACAACGTCCACTCAAAATTGGGCTTGCTCTCTGAGAACCCCTTTCAAATCAGACGACGGTATGAGTGGTCGTCGCACCAAACAAATCCAGGATTTGATCGAAGAGCATCGTCAAGGTACCGGGTAGGAGAAGCTTGCCTCTGCAAAATGCTGCCATCTGGCTGTCTCAACTGAAGCATGATTGGACTCCTAACAGGAGCAGGAGCCGGAGCAGGGCTCGTTGGCGGTGGTGGAGCCGGAGCACACACGACCCTGACACAGGCCCTCCATATCCACCAATCCCCGCAGGGCTTCCTCCAGACACACTGGCTGCATATCCCGGCATCACTGGCGCCGGTGGCGGAAAAACTGAGGCCGCTCCCACTGGTGCCGCACTGGTAGCTGGAGTGATAGGCATTCCCGCAGGCACACTCCCACGTGCATACCCATCTGCAATCTGGCCTTGGATGGCCAGCAGGACGTCAGAGAACTGCTTGTCTCTCTCAGCATTCTGAGTGCCCTGTTTCTCCAAGTGCTCACTCAGCTTGGTAAGCGAAGTGCCCATTTTTCCTGTGTTGCTCACCAGTTGCTGCAAAAGGGACTTGCAGCTGACTTTTCCTCATGTCGGCTGCCGCCAAGCTGCCATGCCATCCCCTTGATGTGACCAGCAGACTGGTTTATTGCCGCAAGCGCATAGCGCTGGCAGGACTCTGAGTGGTATGCTAAGCTTGCAGTCTCGCCCAACTGTTCTTGGACTGCCTTCAGCGCGGCAGCTTGCCTCGCTGTATACTCCAAAGAACTCTGACACAACCTCAGGACTTGCATAGTGACATCGTGGTCACTCATTCCTTCTGCTTCTACCTCGGCCTGAGTCATTTCATGGCGAGCTCGCTTAGCCTCTCTCTCTGTGTCCAACGCTTCTGGCNGTCACTCATTCCTTCTGCTTCTACCTCGGCCTGAGTCATTTCATGGCGAGCTCGCTTAGCCTCTCTCTCTGTGTCCAACGCTTCTGGCGTTTCATCCGTGCCATGCTTTCCCTCGGCATCTTGCTCCGTTTCGGGTTTTGAAGAAGATGGTTCCACTGCCGTCAACGCAGCAACTGGTGCAACTGGCGTCTCCACGACAGTCTCAGCTGGCATCTCTCCATCCGCAGCAGAGCCCATCTTCCACAAACAGCAAAGAACGACCGAAAGCACAGTTCACAGCGGCTTTTCTCAGCTTCTGACGCGGTTTTGAGCATGGATATCAAACAACATAAATTATCTTAGTTTGGCTCACCTCAAAACCTCCCTTTAGAGCGTCCGCGCTTCTACGCATAAACAAAGGTCACAAAAGACCAAACGATCAAAAGGAAACTCGCCGTCGCCAAAACGGAAAATATTCGATCGCCGTCAAAAATTTCGAAAAACACGTTCGAAAAACACGCTTCACTGAAAAATCGTGATTGACAGGAAATCCGCAGAGCCCTTCTTTTCAACAGGAATTGGGGAGCCAGCGATCCGTTGACCGATTGCGTCAAAGGAGTTTTTCCTTCACGCCTGCCACCCCCTTCTGACACTCCACCTTCGTGAAGTCACAACACGGCTCGCATCGTGTGTAGCCCTTCCTGTCAAGCTCAGTGAAGAAAAGCCTGGAGGGATCATCTCCAGGGTTAGACTTTGATGGCACTCTAGTGTACCAGTTCATCGTCTGCATACAGACATCCAGCTCAGCATTTCTTACCAGTAACTCGTAGTTGTCTGCAACGGGTGAAAAAGCACGCACCAGAGCAGCTTGAGCTGAACTGTTGTCGACAAACCAGAGAATTGCTCTATGCGTAAGCAAGTCAAACCAAGTTTGTTTTGCTACTATAACTGGAAAAAGCTCAGCTTGACAAATCAGCTGGACCCTTCCAGAAGCACGCCACTTCGATACCCACGGTTCCGGTACCTCTGCACCAAAGTAAAGAAAAGAGTCCGTATGGAAGTCCACAAGGACGGCACCATGGGTGACCTGCAGGCCATCTTGTTCGCATGCACCATCTGTAAATAACAAAACGGGCCTAGTCCCAGTCCATGCACCCACCACTCGAGGTCCAGAACTTTTCAGGAGCTCCAAAGCCGCAAGGATAACTCCCTTCGTCTTCTCATCCATCAAAACCATTGGGCCCTCCCGGACAGCTTTGGAAATAAGCTGGATTGCCAGCTGAGTACATCTTCCAAATGTATGGCCCGCTGCATAGAGAAGCCTCCCCCGCAGAGTCTCAATAAGGGAGGCAGGCACTTTGCTCTTTGAAACTATGCTATGAACCAAGGATGCTATGTCGTCCAATCTTGAAGGTTTGTTGGTCACTATCACCTTTCCTTCACACATCAAGGATAGGTCCACAAGCGCACCCAGCATTTGGAATTTCGTGGAGAAAGGAAGCCGCTTGTCCTCCGACGTGGAGATCCGCCAGCCCAGCAATCGCATCACTAGTTCCGCAGTATCCCAAGAAGACTTGCAAAGGTTCGGTATTTCAAGCTGACAAAAATCATCGAAGAAGTTGGTGTTGACCAAAAGGAACAACTTCGACATGATGATCCGCAAGGCTCGAGCCATGCGGTTGAATGACATCACCGCCGACACTGAACCAAACGGCAAAGCAACCGACTCGTAGAACTCAACATCCTGAGAGCCTGGGTTCCACACCGCCAACACAGAGGCCCAAGCATCCTCTGGATGGCGTGCTAACTGCTTGTACGCCGCCTTCAAGTCGAGGGCCCTCCCTTGCAACTGTTTCCAGGTGCCTATCTCCTGGACACCTGGGGCCAGCAACTGAGGAAAGCCATGAGAGTCAAAAGTGATGGCATCGATGCCCATGAAAAACCTTGCAGTGTTGATGACCTCGTCAATGCCGTATAGCGCCAGTTTTTCAGTTGAAGTGACCGAGGAGTTGATCAAAAATTCGGAGAAGTCATCTACTGCTCTTACCTTTCCGCCCTGCTTCACTCCAAATCGTTTCGATGGGATCCATGCCCCATCAAAACGGTCATCAAGTTGTTGCATTGTATATGGCCCCTTGACCCAACCGTCACTCAGTTGTTGTTGCGTTTCCTGAAAAACAGCATTTGCAATCTCCGGGTCAGAGGCCACACGTCTACACGATGAATAGATCATTTTCTTCGACCACGCCGAAGACTCTCTCAGCTGTTTGACCGTGATGGCGGCCGGCTTGAGCTTTCTTGGAAATTGGCCCGATGGTTGCATAGGTCCAGTCAGCTTGAAGCCAGATGTTAGCTCTCCGAAAAGTGATTCATCATCAACGCCCGCATCAATACACATCTGCTGGAAAAGTTTCAACCTCTTTCCCTTCAAAACCTCACTAACTTGAGGGTCCATGCTTGCCCTCAGCGTCTTCTCCTGTTCCATGAGGTCCACTGCTAACTGAGTATAATGCCTAAGGCTCCTTGCCCTAAAGGAGAGAATGTCTGCCTCAGACCAGTCTCGGATTGCCAACATCGCTCTGAGGTTGACTGAGTCCACCAGCTGAGGAGAATCCAGTGGATGTTGAAGGCCCGCCGCAATACTCAAAAACTCGTCGGGACTGTAGTAAACACCAAACTCCGAAATCTGAATTTCTTCATCGCCAGACACCCCTTTCACGACTTCAGTTCGAGAAGAAATCAGCTTAGAATGTAGCGGTACTCCTTGAAAAGGAGCTGGACATTCTTCAGAAATGGTCTTAGGGATGCTGACTCCAGACGATTTCACACGAACTTTGTGCTTGAACTCAGCCAAAAGCAAAGGGCTGAGCTTCCCACGGGGTTGGTTGCCAGCACCCACACGCTGGCTAACGTCCATAGACATTGTAGCAGGCTCCAAAGATTTACCAACAGCACGCATTTGTTCTGCAAAGGCCAATGCAAGTTGCTTACACAACGGCCAGGGGTATTCAGCTTCGGTGCTGGTTGAGAAAACAGTCTCTCCTGTGTGAGGTGACAGGGTTTTTCCCCACGGCAGATGTTGGTGGCGCCCATTGCAAGTGAGCTTCAAGTTGTTGGCCTCAAAGTTGAGCAAAAGGGCTGTCTTTTTCAGCCTTTGACCACCATACATGCAGCTGTGAATGCATTGGAAACGACAAATGTCAGGTAAATCTTGAAAGAAAGTAGTTGCCCACATCCAAGATCGTTGTGGATTTTCACAAATGAACGGGATGTTCAGCCTGACGCAAGTGTCAATAACTCGTCTGGCAAAAGCATATAATTTGTTTGCCAGCTTGACTTTCAACGCAGACACCCCCCTTAGAGAAGGGATGCCGTTCGGCCACTGCTTGCTACGGAGTGGTCGCGGCGCTGCACGCTTGCGCCCTGACTCAAAAACTGGGATTTCCCTGGCTCTGCTGGAAGTTCCGCAGGGCGGGGCAAGCATCACTCCATCTACTCGGCCCTGCTCTATCCAAGAAATGACTTGGTCCTGGGTCTCTTTCTTACACAGGTCAGTCTTTGAGATCGGTCCCCGCATCCTCTTCTTGTCGATCATGTGATCTAAACCCAGAGCATCACCACCAAGCTGAATAAAAGAGGCTGCAACACCAGCCGTGCCAGAAAAAATGTCAAGTAAAAAGACTGTGCAATGTTTTTCATCAGTCTCGTTCGTGGCTCGATCACCTTCGCGATGAGCCCTGCTTGTTGATGCTTGCTCTTCAGCATGCATTGTAGAAAAGGTCTGCCCTTCGGCAGCATGAGCCTCCACCTCAGTGAGCTTTCTCACAGGGGCGACGGCCCTAACACATTGGCGCTTCCCGCCACTCGTCTCCAAAGTGCCTTGACGCTTTCGTGTAGGCATCGATGAAGGCCGGGCACCTTCGTCCCCGGACACTGCATGGCCGCTCTCGACCTTCTTTGCCTTGACTTCTCCTAGTCAAGACGACTTGTGAGCTGAGAGGAAAGAGTGCTTCTTTTTGCACCCACGTTTGCAACAAAGGTGCATCCCCTTTTTGCAGTCCTCTCCATTTGGGCATGTCCCCAAATTGTATGCAAAACAAAAAGGCCGCCCCTGCTCGTCACAAGGCACTCCTCCCATCAGTTGTTTCGGCATAGGTGTCCTGCGCAGCTTCTTCAATCGAGCTGCTTCAGCTTTTGCTTTCTTGTTGCCGTCGTCTCTGTTTCGCTTGGCATCTGTATCAGGCTTCGCTGGTGCTGCTGCAGGCTCAGAAGATGTAGCCTTCACCGCTTGTCTCTTGGGAAGTGGCATCAACATCCACTTGAGCTCAGGACCTTCCAAAAGGGTCTTGACGTGGTCATCCAATGGAAGTTGGCCGTTCGGGCCGGGGTGAAGGCCTCCTCTTGTCAGTTCAGCCAGTCTGACATGGAGTTCACGGTCTGCAGCCGCTACCTGAGACAATGTCACAGGAGAGAAGCCCTCAAGAGGATCTTTCTTCAGCTCGTTGAGTTCGTAGAAGTAGAAGTTCAGAAGAGTCTCATGGACCTCAAATGACATTGCCTGTGCAACTTCATATGCCACTCCCCTCCTGCGTAGAGCATTGTGGACATCCAGCTCAGTTGTGAGCACAGCTTGGAATTCAGGGTCCTTGGAGACGGCCTTGATAACACCTGAAGCATCTGTTTTCCATACCTTCAAGTCAGAATCCTCTCGGATGTTGTTCACTTCTTGTGACCGGGACGTGCACTTCGACCACTCGATGTATCGGACTCTGCCGTCCTCCACACACTGCACTAGCGAGTTGATAAGCTGATGAGAAGGTTCAAGGACATTCTGAATGACAAGGGGTCGCACTCGGGTCTGCAATGCTTCTATCCGCTGTGCAATCTCAGGAGGGGGAAGCTTCCTTGGTGCCTCCTGCTCGTTCGCCTCCACCTTACGGCGTAGATCTGCCGCCGTCAATGTATGGCTCTCGTAGAAAAGTCTCCTCAATTTTGGAGCGTC
This sequence comes from Symbiodinium sp. clade C Y103, assembly GCA_003297045.1. Lineage (NCBI taxonomy): Eukaryota > Dinophyceae > Suessiales > Symbiodiniaceae > Cladocopium > Cladocopium sp. clade C. Next base: position 130,216 of record BGPT01002044.1, on the reverse strand, counting down.
TACATGGCCCTCACTGCCCAAAATGGGCACCAACACTCCATCCACAAATGCAGAATCATCTCCAGAAGCCGGGTTCGTTGCAACAGAGAATGCAAAGGTTGCATGAGTCACCCAACCACGCAAAGCAAGGGCGTTGATGGTCGGCTGAGGAATTCCAATAGCCAGTGCTCTGCTCTCGAAAACCGCATTGCTGTCTACCAACGACATTGTGGCTTTCCACAGTTGAAAGAGTATGTCATGGATTTATGATGTCTGTCACAGAATAAATTCGGGTAAAACACGCATTCCTATAGCATGCCTTCGTCCCCATTTTGGAGCCCAAATTGTGTCACCAATGGGGTAAAACATGCATTCCTGTTGAACCACGATTCCCGTCTTTGTCCATGGAAAAATTTCAGTGTTTTTCAGAAAAAATGACATGACTGTTTCAGCTGATACTGGCCCTATCTCACAGTGCTTTCACCGTGGCTTGCTGGAGCCACCTCGCTCAAAAAATTAAGGGATGCTCACCTGATCAACCCTTCGGCAGATCACCACTCTGAAGTGTGCACAACAAAAAAATTTCAGACATGGCATCTCAGCATGTAATGGTGTCGGAGAAACTTGCACTTCACCCTCAGGCCCAAGCACTTTTGCTGACCAAGTTCAGTGTCGATCACACATTACAATTCTACTGAGCTCACCGGTGTCTGAGGTGACGCAGGTTGAATCATTTCAGAAATGAACACCCAAAAAAAAACAAAACTTTGGCTATACCACAAGTCATCACAACCGGCAGTGCTCTCACGGCCCGATGCTAAGACCCACCACTCTTCGGCGATGGTTTCAACTTTGTCTGCAGCCCGACGTGTCGTGAGCTCTCCACTCCGTAATGCCATTTCATGTGCACACACACGAAACTTGACAAAGAAAACAAACTGGCAGCTGCAAAAATGAGAGTGCGTTTGAGTCTTCATCACCGAACAAAATTGTTCACAGAGCTGACTACGTTTCCGTTGCTGCAAGTTAAGGCCGGAGCACCTGCTTTCAGATGGCGTCCCATTAGACGTTACAAATCCAGCTCAGCATTGGCAAATGTGACACTGAACATGCATGCAAAAGAAACCATGTCAAAGATTCCACAGTACATGTCAGACTGTGAACCGTGGTGACTGGGGTTTCAGACAAGGACAGCTGTGATGTCATCTGAAACAACAAGAAGTTCTCAAACTCTGGAATCAAAAGAAATTGAATGCATACGATCTGAGTCCGTTGCCCTGCGCTGTCCAGGTGTCCACTTCGGACGGAATCAGAGTTCACTCACAGAAGACATCACTGAAGATGTGTGCAAGTGAAAAATGCAAATCAATGCAAATGACTGCACATCTGCTGACATTCACGAGGTTGGACCTTGCATGCTTAGATCCTGACGCAACAGTTGTGAGTTCCTAGATCCTGACAGGTCGACTCTCACGCACGAAAAACAACTCACACGAACTAAGCAAAGCGTCACATCAAGAGTCCAAACCAGCAAAACATCTTGTGCATTTGTATGGCATAAAATTTGCAACGTCTAACATCTGTACAAAATTCTTGGTTGCAATCTTGCCACATCTAAGCACTATCGGCTCACCATCTTCGTCATCGACTTGTGACTGTTTTGCCACATGACAGCATCCACTCTTGACATGCTTGAAAACGTCAACATCCTTGATCGAATAGTGCAACTCATTTGCAATTGAGGCCCCAACGATCGGTGCGGCAACCTCTGCATCCCTGTCTTCATCAGAGGTCTGACAACCATTCTCAAAAAGCTCATGGCCGCCCTCACTCAGGCTGGACAAGGACACATCACCGTCTGATCCACACAACGACCATCCGTCTTTCAATGGGGACTCAGGTTCATAAGGCTCAGACAACACATCGGCATGCACATGTGACTGCTGCGAAAGAAAAAGCATGGCATCTTGAAGAGTGCGAACTTGAGGCTTTCTCCATCTCTGAGCGCGGGACACATCCGGGTTGAACAAGTTTTCACGGATGATCATCATTATCCCCTCGATGGCGTGCAGCACAGGTGCTTGGGCATCCCGGGAATACTCCAGTGCAGATTTGGATCCAGGATCCACATGATAGCCAGCTAGCCGGCGCAGATCCTCCGGACAGCTGCATTTGGCCATCCAACTCAGAAGAGTGGCCTTCAGAGAGTGTGTCGCCAACTCACTCACATCACAGCTCGGCCTGAGTTTTCCGATGATCTCTCTGATCCATGTCGTAGCCTGGGCAGGTTCCAATGGCACCTGTCCCCACCTTCCGCACGCCAGAGGCACTGGCATAGTCGGGATACCAGGACCTGCCCTGAGCTCTTGGACCTCCCGTTGATGAAGCCATGGTGTTGCCCAATCTCCCATGAGACCAGGGACACAGCATGCCATTGGTAAAAGGCGTCGGGATTGCTTCTGTCTCCCCGCTGTTTTGTGGTGGTACAGCTCTCCTTCTAAGAAACCTGTACCATGGTGTAAATCCACATAGGGTTCATACTGGCAGTATTGGCCATCCGACCACCGCAAACGAGCATGTAGAACCATACAAACATAGCCTGCGAATACAGCTTCTTGCCCTGTACCGTGCATAGCTATGTTCTCAAAGGCGGCTACCTGCCACGTCTCCAGAGGCACCTTCTTCTTCGGGGGTACCATCGGTGTGATGACAGCCCCTCTGAGTCTGGGCGAGTTCAAGCACTGCCCAACATCGGCCCCAATCATGTGGTGGACAAATGTCAGACTTTCCAGAAACCTCGTTGGCTTTGTCCTAGGTGCATTCAGCTGACGTAGTTCCAAAACGTACCTGTATGCCTGATCCTCGGACACTGGAAAAATCTTTGCATCATCATCCATTGCCTTCTTCCAACGTGCAAATGCCATAACTGAAGATGCTCTGGAACGAAGGGTAGAAACCGATTTTCCAGCAAAAGAATCACGGATGACTTGCTCAACCGTCATGTCATGGACAGTGCCATCCAGAATGCTGCGTATCTGGCGTCCCAAAACTGACGTCTCAAGGTCATCTGACACTATGATCCTCCAGTTCTCGAGAGCTCTCGAGAGGGACCTCTCCTGAGCCACCGGCCAAGGGATCACCGAAGTGACACGCGACCAGGTCACCTTTCCAGCTACCTCCTTCTGCCCAAAAGTGGTTTGAGGTTCTTGAGTTCCAGGTTCTGGTGCAAACTTCGGAGCAGGAATGAGCCTCTGACGCTTTCCAAAAACTGACTTCAACTCAGTCCTCTCCCAAGGCAAAACAATCGAAGATCTCTTGACCCCCAAACGGTAGCTCTCAGCCAACAGCATCAAATCCATGGCACTAAACGTTCCACCGCTTGCAAGAAGGATGAAAACAGCAAGGGTGGCACAAACTAACCACCCCATTTCAAAACCTCCAGGCGGTGAGAACATTGTCCCACCCACCCACCCTTGAAATGTAAAACGATGGAATATAAAAACATGATTCGCACTTCCACGAAAACATGTGATTCCAAGAAACACAACTCAAAGGTTCGAACATTCCACCTCAGGAATTTTGTAAACCATTTGGTTGACAAAGTTCGTTTGCTTTCATTCTGGTGTGTTGTTTGTTCTTTTAACCCCAGCGGACAGAGACAAACGCGGGGAGACAAGACGCGTAAGGCAGGGCGCGAAGAACAGACACCAGAAAGGCAAACAACACAAGACACGAACGCAAGAAGGAGGGACTTGAGGTCGGCAGCTTCCTGCCTTTGACCCAGTTTAAGATAAAGGCGTATCACTAAAGTGAGTCGCTTCNACACAAGACACGAACGCAAGAAGGAGGGACTTGAGGTCGGCAGCTTCCTGCCTTTGACCCAGTTTAAGATAAAGGCGTATCACTAAAGTGAGTCGCTTCTTATCTTAGTTTGGCTCACCTCAAAACCTCCCTTTAGAGCGTCCGCGCTTCTAGCATAAACAAAGGTCACAAAAGACCAAACGATCAAAAGGAAACTCGCCGTCGCCAAAACGGAAAATATTCGATCGCCGTCAAAAATTTCGAAAAACACGNACACAAGACACGAACGCAAGAAGGAGGGACTTGAGGTCGGCAGCTTCCTGCCTTTGACCCAGTTTAAGATAAAGGCGTATCACTAAAGTGAGTCGCTTCGAAACAAGTGCAAAAACGAACGGCTCCTAGTGCTGGTGAGTGATCTTCCGGCAGCTTCAGCTCTCACATTTGCAAAACAGATTCTCAAACTCCAAAAACGAAAAACATCACTGGATTTCAGGTTCAGGTTTGTTGAAACTGATTTGTCACTGGTTTCGCAGCAAAA
>BGPT01002044.1:79302-101409 GCA_003297045.1 Symbiodinium sp. clade C Y103 | reverse complement strand
AGATGAGATGGCATGAGTTGAGACGACCTGACAGGAGAAGCGTGGTGAAGAGCTGAGAAGAGCTGAGCTGAGAAGAGCTGCGTAGAATGGAGAAGCTGACAGAGAAGAGTTTAGATGAGCTGAGAAGAGATGAGACAAGCTTAGGTGACTTAGGTGACATGAGAAGAGAAAAGAACAGATGTGATCAGAAGCAAAGGGATGTCAGAAGANTTAGATGAGCTGAGAAGAGATGAGACAAGCTTAGGTGACTTAGGTGACATGAGAAGAGAAAAGAACAGATGTGATCAGAAGCAAAGGGATGTCAGAAGATTAGGGATGTCAGAAGACTAGGGATGTCAAGAGCAAAGGGATTACCTCAGAAGACGAGGGATGTCAGATCAAAGGGATGTCAGAAGCCAAGGGATGTCAAAAGCAAGGGATGCCAAAAACAAAGGGATGTCAGAAGCCAAGAGATGTCAAGGGCACAGAAGGCTTGCCTGCATCCTATAGGCACAGGCTCTGTTCAGTTTTATAGGCTATAGGTGTTTCAATTTTTGAAACTTCGGACCCCGGCTTGCCCGGGAACTACTTGTAGTACAAAGTAGTAGTTGGGAAGAGCTTTGTGCAAGCTTTGTAGTGCGAAGTAGTACTGGGAAGTGCTTTGTGCAAGCTTTGTGGTACGAAGTAGTACTGGGAAGTGCTTTGTGCAAGCTTTGTAGTACGAAGTAGTACCGGGAAGAGCTGTGTGCAAGCTGTGTAATACGAAGTAGTACTGAGAAGTGCTTTGCGCAAGCTTTGTAGTACTGGGAAGAGCTTTGTGCAAGCTTTGTAGTGCGAAGTAGTACTGGGACGTGCTGTGTGCAAGCTTTGGAGTACGAAGTAGTACTGGGACGTGCTTTGTGCAAGCTTTGTAGGAGGAAGTCTGGGACGTGCTTTGTGCAAGCTTTGTAGGATGAAGTAGTGCTGGGAAAAGCTTTGGGCAACCTTTGTAGTACGAAGTTGTACTGGGACGTGCTTTGTGCAACTTTGTGGTACGAAGTGGTACTGGGAAGAGCTTTGTGCAAGCAAGCTTCGTAGTACGAAGTTGTACTGGGGCGCGCTTTGTGCAAGCTTTGTAGGACGAAGTAGTGCTGGGAANGTGGTACTGGGAAGAGCTTTGTGCAAGCAAGCTTCGTAGTACGAAGTTGTACTGGGGCGCGCTTTGTGCAAGCTTTGTAGGACGAAGTAGTGCTGGGAAGAGCTTTGTGCAAGCTTTGTAGTACAAAGTAGTACTGGGAAGAGCTTTGTGCAAGCTTTGTAGTGCGATGTAGTACTGGGAAGTGCTTTGTGCAAGCTTTGTGGTACGAAGTAGTACTGGGAAGAGCTTTGTGCAAGCTTTGTAGTACGAAGTAGTACTGGGAAGTGATGTGTGTAAGCTTAGATTCTGATGACATATGAGAAGAGATGGGATGAGATGAGAAGAGATGAGCTGGGATTAAGGCGAGGAGAGGGCAGATGAGATGAGATTAAGTGTGGAGTGTGAAGTGTGAAGTGTTGAGTGTGAAGAGCGCAGTGTGAAGTGTGAAGTGTGGAGTGTGAAGAGTGCAGTGTACAGTGCGAAGTGTGGAATGTGGAGTGTGAAGTGTGAAGCGTGGAGTGGGAAGAGCGCAGTGTGAAGTGTGAAGTGTGGAATGGGAAGAGCGCAGTGTGAAGTGTGGAGTGTGAAGCAAGAAGTGTGGAGCGTGAAGAGTGCAGTGTGCAGTGTGAAGTGTGGAGTGTGAAGGGTGCAGTGTGAAGTGTGGAGTGGGAAGAGCGCAGTGTGAAGTGTGGAGTGGGAAGAGCGCAGTGTGAAGTGTGGAGTGGGAAGAGCGCAGTGTGAAGTGGGAAGTGTGGAGTGCGAAGAGTGCAGTGTGAGATGTGAAGTGTGGAGTGTGAAGTGTGGAGCGTGAAGAGTGCAGTGTGCAGTGTGCAGTGCGAAGTGTGGAGTGTGAAGAGTGCAGTGTGAAGTGTGGAGTGGGAAGAGCGCAGTGTGAAGTGTGGAGTGGGAAGAGCGCAGTGTGAAGTGTGAAGAGTGCAGTGTGAAGTGTGAAGACTTGAGATGAGCTGAGAAGAGGTCAGGTGATTTGAGCGAAGGTCAGAAAAGGTAGGAAGCGTTGAGACGAGGTGGTCAAAGAAGGAGTGAAACCAGAAGAAAGAAGTTGAGAAGGGCTCAGCTGAGATGAAAGCCATTGAGAAAGTGGAGAAAAAGATGGAAAGCGGCAAGAAAAGCTGAGAAAAGGTCGGAAGAGATGAGAGTCGTTCAGCAGAACGAGAAGAGATGGGAAGATCGAAACAAGATGATGAAGAATGCGCTGAGCAGAGTTGCGAAGCTGTGAGTCCTCGCGCCAGCTCCTATCGGCAAAACTTGCGTTTCGATCCTATAGTCTTAAGCTTCTGTTCTTTTGGAAACTTCCGCCACCCGCTTCGTGCGGGTTTTATTTGTAGACAGATGGATGGACAGGTAGACAGATACACAGATAGACAGAGAGACAGATAGATAGATAGAGATAGAAAAAGACGACATAGGTAGACAGATAGACAGATAGACAGATAGACAGGTAGACAGATAGACGGATAGACACACAGATAGATAGATAGATTGATTGATAGATAGACAGAAGGAAAAATAGATAGATAGCTAGCTAGACAGCTAGATAGATTGATAGATACAAAGAAAGATAGATAGATAAGAAGAACGCAAGAACAAATGGCGGGTAGATAGCTGGATGGCTAGATAGCTAGACAGCTAGAAAGGAAGATAGAGAGATAGGTAGGTAGCAAGGTCGATATGTAGATAGGCAGATGGGCAGAAACATCAATAGGTAGATGCAAAGATAGGCAGATAATAGATAGGTAGATAGGTAGATGGATAGATAGATAGACAGATAGACAGATTCACAGATACACACACAGACGGAGAGATAGACAAACAGAGAGACAGATAGACAGATACACGGATAGAGAGATAGGCACAGAGACAAATAGACAGATACACAGAACATGGTGTCAGAGTGATCGGTAGAAAGATAGATGGATCGACAAATCGATAAACAGGTCGATCGATGGATAGATAGAAAGATAGATAGAGAGAACGAAAGACGAATTGAAAGAACGAAAGAACGATGGATAGGTAGATAGCTAGATTAAAAAATTAGATAGATAGACAGATAGATAGATAGGAAGACAGACAGACAGACAGACAGACAGACAGACAGACAGACAGACAGACAGACAGACAGACAGACAGACAGACAGACAGACAGATAGATAGATAGATAGATATAGATAGTCAGAAAGACAGATGGACAGAAGGTAAACAAAATTTTCCATTAGATCGACGTTGATAAGAGAGAGATGGATCAATAGATGAACAGTTGGATAGACGGGTTGATGGATAGATGAATAGACGGAAAGATGGACATGGACAGATGGATGGAAGGATTGATGGAAGTATGGAAAGTTGGAAGAAAGATGGATGGTAAGGTGTATAGATGCACACATGGGCAAGTGGATGGATTGATAGGCGGTAGACGGATAGATGGACAGATAATGGAAATTCATGTGAGTGTTATATTGCCCTTTCTTCAACCGTAAGACCACTTGTGTTTCAAGGGACCAGGAAACGGTGGAATGTCAATTGAAAGATGGTGCCCTGTGCGCAAATCGCGTTAGCGCATTGACACGCACTCAGCCAGTTTTCAGATTGCAATGTTCACCACCCCACATCGAAAAGATAATGAAATTATAGTGAACCCATTCACAAATCAGGCATGACAGTCCCAAGTGAATGACACTAGCAAATGAGTGCAACTGACAGTCATAAGTGTATTGTTTGCTTCCCTGAATTTGTTGCTTGCGTGATGTGAAACTTAGGTTCTTGCGAGCTGGATATGGGAAAACGGGTTTATAAACACGCTGAAACACGGCACCCCAAACAACAAAAAAATCACACCCACAACAGCAGAAAAATTGTCGAAACGACTGTTTCGTTCAAGGGTTTGTCTGGTTAAACACACAGCGTTTGGAGCATCAACTATTGTATTTGCGAAGAAAAATCGCATATGACATTGGGTTTTTTGCGAGCACCGCGGCAGCAAAATTGCAGCTTCGAATTTGATTAAATCAATGGTCCGCAGGTAAAAAATTGTGCAAAATGCATTGTGCAAAATTCTTTGCGTATAGTTTCAAACCTTCAAATTTTGATCCCAACAATATCAAATGTGTGCTTTTTCATACGCACCACATGGTACACATGGCATGGAAATGGTGACAAGGTGATTATTTGTTTTGTGAAAGTATCGGTGCTTGTCACTGTACTTGCAAAAACGTGAACCCCCCTGTGCCCGCCAATGAAAACATAACTTGGTCTTCACATTATCAGATAATTAATACTGGCAAAATATGGGATCACAGCAGCCCTGCACTTGTTCAAACAAAACATACACAGTTTGTTGCAATTTTGAATCCTGGAATGCTCACCGGCCAGCTTCGGATACTTTTTCACATGTTGGACCCTATCACGTGAACACTATTGTTATTGATGTTTTGAATCGAAATAGGCCACATGTGGTTTGCTTTTCGGAGTTTCACACGTCACAACAACGAAACATCTCAACAACATGAAATTTATATTGGATCTTGCATTCACCAACGGCATTTTTCCAGACCTGTCTGGAAATGGTTCGTTCAGTACGCAAAGGTGCGAAAAAACAAGGCGAGTTCTTAAACATTGCACAGTTAAACATTGCACAGTGGTGGTGTTCCCCAAGGGTGTCCAATTTTGTGTCTAAATAGAGGCCACCGATGGAAAACTGAGGTTTGATCATTGCTTTTTGTGGTGACAAATGTCCAAAAAAGGTGTATGAAATTCATCGGATCATCACTATTGGGGGATGGTAGAAGGATGTGTAACGATTCCCTGCTCTTGGTTGGAAACAACTTTGCATACATCGGTTCATTGATATCCCAAGTTTTGGAACCCATCTGAGATTCGCGTTTCATCCAGCACTGTTTCTTGCGAGCAGGACCCCTAATGACCTAATAGGGCCCAGCCTGCGATAGTTTGACCAGCCAGGTGGGTCCCAAGTGAAGAAGTACGGGGGCCAATTTTTTTGTTTTTTGGGGTTTCCAAAAACACATTTGCCAATTGCTGGTTTCCAACAAAAGAAATGCAACAGACTTTTGGAGGTTGACACCACCAAAAGATCAAACATCATACCCCAAGTGCCTCGCGGATGCCAAGGTCAATTTCGAAGAAAAACAAAGCAGCGACGTCTTCGGATGAGGCCATGCAGAATCTGCTGGTAGTTCTGGACGTTTTCAATGGGTTTTCCTCCATTTGAAAAATTGTTTTATTGTGCATTAAAAAATATCAAGATGGCAATTCACAAACCACAAACCACGTACGTGTCAAAGACTTCGTGGCCGTCTCACCTTCTTGTTGGATCCATATGGTCATATGGTTGTTTGGTTTCAGGATGTTTTAGGTATTTTAGATATTTTGCGTAGACTTTTGTTTGAGATGATGATCCTAGTTGACTACATTATCTTGGGATGATTCCAGCACCCCATTTGTTGGTGAGATTTTGTCTGAAATTGTTCCACATGTGGTGAAGGTGAAGGAAGGTGCAACGCCTTCAAGGTACGAGATGCGCGTGGGAATCCATGATGGACGGTGACCCCCCAGAAATAGGGCCATTGCTGGACGGTGACCCATATCTAATCTTGGGATATCTTGGGGATATACATGTATGTATAGTGTATATCCTGTATGTAGAAATGATGTATACATACACAGTTGGGCTGCGCATCCAAACACGGCTGTTGGTAGCCACACTGTTTTCACTTTCGGCCGCCTTCAAGTCTTGATGTTTCCTGCAAAAATGCCAGGAAGTTCTACAAGAACGAATATCGAGGGCACAAGAATACGGTTTATAAATGGGGCTCCACTGGTATACAACTCTTCTTGGCTGTACCACGTTGGCCAGATCCACCAAAAAATCTACAAAAGTCAAGGTGCGTTGCGCACGCAAGGGGGAATTTTGGTGACAATAACTTCGCGAGCCTGCGGCTCTTGCTGTGAATTGAGATGGTGGCTGGGCTGAAACTAGGCAGATATACTCTTAGATAGTCGTTCCAATTTTCCAAGGCTCGATGACGAATCATCAAGCCGCACATCCAAAGGCAAACATTTTTAAAATATTGTTGGAACATTTTGGATAGCTACCCAAGACAGCTTAAGTTCAAGAGAAAGGTTGCAGCATGTTACAACATTAATGCAGGAGGTGTCACAAAATGCGTCTGTGCGAAATCAGTGTCCCACAACGACAGCAAGAGCCAATCAGGATCACTAGCAGACAATTTATGTTCCAATGGTCCCATGGTCTCATGGTCCGAATTATTTGAGACTTTACATCACCAAACTCAAATAGATGAGTCTCCATCTTATTTTTCTGGATTCCCCAAACGCCATACGGCTCCTGTTTCTTGTGTCGGACGCTGGTTCCCTCTACAGCAGGAAGCTTCAAAGACTCAAGCCTCCGATGCGGAGCTGTCTGCAGTGACGTCCTAAGATGTGTTTCTGTGGCCGTGCCGTCGAAAAAGGCGACAACCAAAACATATACCGATCATATACCCCATTGTCACCAAATAGTACAACGGATTTATCTGTAGGATTAATCACATGAACATCTAAATTAATCTAAATCAAAGTCTCAAGATTCTTTGACCCCCCAAAGCCCAGGGATTCGATGTTAGTCCCAGATTTTTTGTGGCTGTGGGATGACTGCAATTGTGACGACTGGATCGCTCCTAGTACTTAAAATGATATCCCCACCCAAGAACTGGACAGTTTATAGTTTATACCAACCAAAAGCTTGATTTTAGTCAATTCCTCCATCAGTGGTAAACTATATCTTTCGATTTCTTTTTTCACTACACTTGGAGGTCACTACACTTCACTACACGCCCAAATTTTGTGGGTCCTGGCCCCCGATTACTCTCCTAGCCTGACCCATCACCCGTTCCAGGCAGCTCGACGACTCAGTTGCTGGGCGGACGATGCGCAGCGCACCCAGCGGTGGTTGGCATCGCGGGGCGCCTTGGCTCGGGGGCTCAGTCCATGGGACATCTGGGATGAAGCCGGGATATGCAAGTTTTAACTAAGTGGATTATTCTATGGATTAATCATGATGATCATCATGATGATCTGGGTTTGTTTGCTGGTTTAGAACCTCATGTTCCCTAGTTTTTGATGGCACTTTGGGGGGTAGCATTTTCACACTCCCATTCCAGTGGTGAATGGAGGAAGCTGTGAAAAGAGGGCAGCCAGTTGGAGCTACAAAAGTTGGTTGAATTGGGAAATCATGGCGAAAATCGATGGTATCACCATCAATCCATGGGATATGAATCATAAAAACGAGCATCCCAAGGCTTCTTCCACAAGGAGTCACCAGCTCCAACCTAGTTTACGTAAAATGCAAGCGTTTCTACCGAGGAAGAGCCCCTAGTGGAGGTGCGCTGCTGCCCATTTTGAAGGGTTCAACGGAGTTAGCCTCTGGTAATCCAACATGGCAATGGAAAAACACATATGAACGATTTTCCCAGCTATAAACCTCCATAGCTAGTTTGGGGATTTCCCAACACCGGAGGGTCAGCTGCTTTTTTCGACTGCCAAAAACCACCGTCCCCTCGTTCTGCGAGGCGAAGGGGCAGATCCTGCGTTTTCGCGACTACCTGCCACTGGAGATGGCCGACAATGTGCTGGCCATCCTTGAAAGCCTTCCTGAGGAACCGAAAATAGCTGAGATGGCCAGAAAATACCATTAGTATTGATCACCATTTTCGCGCTTTTTCCCAAGATTTTGAGGGGATGTCCAACCCAAAACAGTTTGGCTATTTGATTGGATTGGATCCAATGGTTGGACACAAATATCTTGATATATTTGATATTGATATATCAAGGTGGTTGTTTGGAGATATACCCGATTCTCAGACCCAAATTGACAACCACTTTCCAGGAGGCATGGCAACTGAGCCACCATCAGAATGACAAAGGCGCTGCGAGCCATCGTTTTTGGCCCGGGCTCCACAGCTGCGGGTCTGCTGTGCTGTCCCATAGCTCCAGCCATGTCTCTGAGGTCCGCAGATGTCATGGACATCCCTGAGTTGTCTCCTTTGAGGTGGCTGGTGGTGGCAGTGAACTGAACGCATCCCCAACTGCGATTCGCCAAGAATGGAGAAGACGGGAGCCCCACGATGACAAATACACACTATGTCCTAGGTACGTTATAATGAAGTCACATCACCACAATGTTACTGGAAGCTATGGTCAGTGTAAGGTCGGAACTATCCAAAAAAGTGTTATTTCAGGTTGGTGAATTATTGTAATTCATGCATCTATACTCAGAAGTACATATGTATATACAGTACACAGCAGTATATATATATATAGACGTGTATTCACAGAAGTATGTATATATATATACTATATACATATGTATACACAAAAGTATACATAAACCAAAATAAAAGGTATATATATATATGATATTATATGCGTAAGCATAAGTATGTATATATAGATATATACATATGTACTATATAGTGTATATATTACAGGGTATCAAGTGTCAAAAGGCTTACATGGTGAGGGGCCAACAACAATCGCGCAGTGCATGCTCTTCTGGTGTTCGTTTCCCAGGAGTGTTTTCTGGAAGATGTTGCCCGAGTTGCGCGGGGAGCCCACTTTGCCCATTTTTTCATGTGGAAGGCTGGGTCCGGCGGTGATTCAATTGTGGCCACCTGAGGGCAAAGAACAGTGGTCCTTGAAGTCCTTGGCAAAAAAAAGAACACTCAAATTCCCGGAAAGCACATTTTCATGGAAAAACACTTTGGAAGGTTTGTGGTGGATGATCACCCTTTCTTCGCACATCAGTTCTTGTGATGGCGGGCTCCATGGGTATCGTGGAAGCCAGATATGGAGCTTCAGACTTCATTGGACGCCATGATGATCAAGCGCTAGTTCCATTCTTTGGCAGCTGGGCGTAGCACCAGCGTAGAATCACAGCCCCTTTGTTTCCATGAACATATTCAAAGAATTCACCTTAGCACATTTTGGAATTGCATTCCTCTTCAGAAAAGGAGGTCTGGGACTAGGGATACTTCCCCTTTGGCCTTTGGATATGGCTTCGACACGATCTGACCGCATACAACACGTTTCAAGGTGTGCAACCTTCCAAACTCACAGTGTAGTACCTGCATCCTTCCAGCAAGGGTTCATCCAACTTTTGCGCTACCAAGATGACACCACCATCTATTCGCGGACTGTGGCGGCCATTTGGTACCTCACAAAGGAGAGGGGGCTCGCAATGGAAGGTCAGAACAGGACCATGACTTACGACACAAAAAACATCTGTTTTCATATTTGATTTAGTTGCTAGTGACTAGTTCTTTTTGCGTGGATTTTTGCAGGTTTTCAACATTTTGATCCTTCACTGCAATTGCATATCCACTTTGCCCTATTAAATGTTGCTGCCCAAATGAAAGACTCGTCGCATGAGCTAGTCAAAGTCAAAGTTGTGAAGTTTTCAGGGCGCCAAAAATATCATTCCAAACTTTCAACCGAAAAAATGGTCTGAAACTTGGGTACTTCATTCAATCGACCAATTCATGTCATCATTCTTTGTGTATTTCGTGGCCATGGGCCCAAATCTGTCAACCCGTTGCACGACAGGAGTGGTCCGAGGCCGAGGGTGGTTGCCTCATAGATCTGGGGGACCAGGCGCTGTTGGGATTGCCAATGGCAACGGGAAGACTGGAAGACTTGAGGTTTTTGGGTTTCTGAACTGCTTTGAACAACAAACCAAAATCCGAGGTTGTCATTTTTGCAAATCCCTCAACGGTTTTGATTCAGTTTTGATCACAAACGCCGCTTGCACCGGCAAGATCCGAAAAATCTTCGTGACACCCTGCATTTGTTGGGGCCATGACCAAAACCAAACGCCCTGGTGAGGTGAAGGAGAAACAGCTGGTACCCATCTACAACTCCTTGGTGGTCTTTGAGGTGAAAGATCTGATGGAATTGGTATTTCGGTGTTCCTGAAATGTTCCCGAAACCTTCCGAGTTTGAGAGGGTTGGTGTTAAACTATCCAGTTTCATTATACATTGTACCAAATTTTTACACATTTCCTTCTACATAAGAAGCATATAACATACATTCAGAAACTGTAAAAAACATTTTCTTCAGCACATCCATGTTGCAGACCTGTGAGACCCGACCTTTTTGGATGCACCTTCGGAGCTTCTCAGCAAGCTTCAAGAGTTCCAGCGATGTCCACTGGTTGCTTCATCAACAAAGCTGCAAACCCGTAATTTCTTTTTGGCCAAACTACTCAATCCATGCAATTTCAGGACGTATCATGATTATGATGGTATATTCATGCGTATTCCATGTTTCTTGCATTTTGTGGTTTAGTTTAAACTCAATTGGTGGTTTGGGGGTACCCCCAAGGTTTGGAAGCCTCCATTATCCATTATTGACCATTGATCATTGACCAATGTGTTCTCACAGAGTTTCCTTGGCTGATGCGGCCCAGGTGCCTCACTGGCACGCTGTCTCTGCAGTCACCTCGGACCGCTGGAGGTGTGGCAGGAAGGGGGTTCCAAAAAACGTGAAAAAGATGGAGATTTTACCCTAAGTAATTGGACAAATAGATGATTTTCCCATGTTTTTCCATTAAAACCGGCATTTTTAGAGGGTTTTCCAGGCACCCGCGTTTGATTACTGGATGATTTAGATGGGGATATTCATCATGAATGGTGGAGAGAAGCTAGGATATTATTGATATTATCAAGCAAGACTTTTTGTGTATTGCTGTGAGGTTTCAAGGTGTCTCAAGTATTGAGGAGTTTCGTTCATGGTTTGCAAGTAGCAGCCAGCTAGGAGTCCCTGAAACTGAATTTCCTGATAGAATCTGATAAAAAGTGGAGGCTTTTGGGGTAAAGGCACGCATTTTTGGGTTGGAATACAGAAAAAGGCGGAAATCCGACAGGGCCGGGGGTCCAAACTCCAGGATATGAACTTGAATGAGCTTTGTTTTGAAATATGAGAACTGTTAGCTGAATGATGTTAGATGTATATAAACTTTCGACAATAACATAGATTAAATCTCTATTTTTTTTTCTTTATTTGAAGGATTTGAGGTTGAGGTGGTCAAATTTATCTAGATTTATTGGATTTTAGTTGCCCTCAATATTTTCAGTAGAATCTTTCCTGAGACCCAACGAAGAAATGAAGGCGGCTCAAGACATGGACAAGTTTGAAGGTCAACAACCACATGACATGGAGCAGGGATCTCTAGATATTTCCCAAGTGGGTTTGACTTTAACATGATGGGTAAATAGTGGTGAATTCCCGACTCTGGTGATGTTCATCAAACAGAGTCAGGAAGTCTGTTGATCCAAGTTTTTTTTGTATGGCCAGAATGTGCTCCATGTTTTCCAGTTTTGTCATGTTGCGGTATGCATGGATACAGCTTCTCTGCACTAAAACACCTTGGGGGACCGGCAGTTCTTGACGACAGATGAGTTTGAAGGCCAACCAGCCCTTGGGGAAGTCAAGCAAGCCTTGACAAGGTTGGCAATCCTACAAGCAAAGATTCTCCGAAGATGATCCCATGAGGTTCTCATGCGCATTTTGCCTCGGCTTCACTGAAAGTCCAGCTGGTGGTCTTGGAAATTCGGCCACCGGATGCTGAATAAAGCCGGAAGATGATACTGGCGTCTAGGGCGAATGAATTAGTTACACTTGAAGAGTTGCTAAGATCCCCGCTGAATACCAATGAGGCCGACCAAGATGGCCGAACACCCTTGCATCATGTTGCGGAGACAGGACATGTTGCAGCTGCACGACTGCTACTGGAGGCGGGAGCAAAGGTCGACGTGTATGAGTCAATTGCACGTATGACGCCTCTGTTCGTCGCCGCTGCAGGGGGCCAACTTGAGGGTGGTGCAACCAAAGATCAATCAGCCAATAATGGTTATACACCCTTAATGATGGCAGCAAACGGAGGCCATCTCGACATTGTCTGCTTCCCAGTGGAGAATGAGGCAGCCATAGATCCCGCTGCAAACTTAGGTGAGACACCCTTGTTTGCTGCAGCTCAAGAGGGTCATCTCGATGTCGTCCGCTTTCTAGCGGAAGTTTGTGCAACCACAGATCAGCCCGATCACAACAGCGCAATGCCGTTGTTCGTTGCAGCGCAAGACGGCCATGGTGAGCTTGTTCGTTTTCTGATAGAATCGGGTGCCGACAGTGATGCTGATTTGGAATTTGGGTCGCAACAAGGCCATGGTGAAGTAGTTCGCCGTTTGGCTGAGCTTGAGGCAAAGCCCTTGAAAGTCCGATGAGCTGATAACACGCGATGACGTGCTGACGAAGGGTAGATCACTTGGGCAAAAACTGGGCCCCATCCCTGCAAATCATAGAACTTAGCCTCGGGAGAGCATAAGGAACTAAATTAGTTCTAGGTTCCCCAATCTTTATTTAACAAGCCCCTACATTCTGGAAAGCTTCTTTAGAGTTTGAAACCTCACAAAATCATCCGTCTACTGCATTTGCCACAAACTTGGCCGAGCCATGAAAGGAGTGGAGTGGGTTCGATGCCCAATGAGCTGGGGTCACTGGTAGCGGACCTACTCACTAGTCTTGGCGAGTGGGGCTAGGTGTAGCCCAGCTGTATGGTAACTGCAAGCGCAGTGCAGATTCTGACTGCGCTCTGGAGTGAAATACAGATCAAGGGACGACGTTTCCATCGATTTTCATGTTGTTTTGGCAGCTTTGGGACTCTAAGTTCAGAGCAAGCTGTGCTTGAATGTCCCAGTTGTTAAGTTGTGTATACCCACAACCCATGTTAATCTGGTAGCTGGGGAGATTCCCTTTCTTTTACCTTGAAGGTAGGCAGGTTCCACTACTCGCCATGGAGGTATTCCATCTTTGGATGGTGGCACCAAAAGGGCGATCGGCGACCTTCCACCGAGGCATGGGCATGACGACAACGATATCAAGGGGTGATAGTTCCCTGGTTCCCATTCCCGTCCCCAATTTCTGGATTCAAACGGGACATTTACATACATTTACCCTCTGGTGTCATCAAACATAGCAATGAGAAATCCCCCATATCAATAGATTAATTTCCCAGCTGGAGACCTCCATTTGTAGAGGATTTTTCAGCCAGCCACTTGTTTGAATACCAGAGGGTACATGCATTTGCCAAGCCCTGATGTCAATTTCATGTCAAGGATCACTATCCCTAACATCCCTCGGATTCGAGACCTCAAGACTTTTCGAGCTTCTGAAGTGATGAAGGATCAGTCACCGCAAATGTTTATTCCCCAACTGGCAGCTTGGTGAATTTTCCCAAGTTGATGAGATGCCGAATCAGTAGCCATTTGGGCCCTTCATAGTTTGAACTTGGCATCGACGCGAACGCGGTCTGCAAACAGAGCTATGAGGACCGACAATGCCATTGGCGACTCGGGTCTTATTTAGTGGTACTTCATGACCTAAAAGCCATGATGCAGCCGTGTGCAAGGACCCTGATTTGTATGTTGCTTCAACTTGTTACAAATGAGTCATGACTGATTTCCATATCAGAGCCGTACTGACCTGTTTCTTGTTACTTCACGATCAAAGCATAAACCTAAGTGAACACAATTTCAAAATCAATGCAGCTTGCCCACCAACCCAGCCATTTTCTCCATGTATGGTATATTTCTCCACTTCTCCACATTTATGCAGCTTGTTAAGATTTCGTCAATCCAGCAGCAGCACTGGGCGGCCCAGGCTGCGACGTGGAGACGGCGAACCCGGCGCACGAGTCCAAATCGCTGGAGGCGAAATTCTGCCGCCAGGAATTCGCCATCATGAGCTGGACGGTGCCGCCAGGGATCTCCAATTACCCTCTGGTAAACTAACATATCTATGGAAAATCACAATTTTTTATGGGAAAATCAACTATCAACAGCCATTTTCAATAGGTATATTCGTGTACCAGAGGGTAGAGGTTTCCGAAGTCATGGAGGTACCCATTGAAACCATCCAGTTTTTTAAGAGTTTTCCATCATAAACCATCCAGCTTAAATAGGGATCCCCGAAAGCCGCAATTCTGACTCATCCAGTGATCCCAGTGAAAGGTTGATCCGGTTAAGGACTGCCATGGTGTCCGAAACTAACACTTCCTGGGAACTCCATTGGGTTTCTGTAGATCAAGGACGACTGGTTCATTCAAAAATGGGATGTTTACCACCACTTTAGTTGTATTTTTTCCTTACAGATTAGCATCATTATGATGGGCTCTGCAACTGTCCTAGCTACCATCTGGATGCAGCTAGGATTTGATGTCCTATATACTGGCTGATGGGTTTGGGTTTCAGATTGGACCAAGAACTACCAGAGATTTTGGATGGGGAGGAGTATAGACAGATTGTAAAGGATTGCAGACTGTATGATCAGCAAATTGTTTTTGTGGGAGAGCCAAGGAAACAAATCGTGCCTATCTTCAACCCGAAAATTACTTGCCCAGCCATTTTTTCAGACAGGTGCAGTCCTCCTACTTTGAATTGGGATATTGGTAAAGGCGAAAAAGGAGGTAGGTTGGGCACCCCAAAAATGGAGAGGAAAACGGCAGCAGGTTGACAAGCATGACAACTAGTGCAAATCCCTCCATTTGCATACAGTTTTCCTATTTTGAAGCTTGATATTGCAATGCCAGGTTCTTTGAGTGTTTTGCATGCTTTTTAACTACACGAATCCGAGGTGGCTATCAATCACGCAACCGTGACCACCCCTATCCTTTATGCTTCCTCGGTGTTGACCAATGCCAATGGACAAGCTGGAAATGCCATGCTGTATGGATCCACCTTGATCTGCAGCCTCTTCTTCTCTACACTTATCTTTGGTGTGGTGGGCTCTAAGAAAGGTGCGGGGCTTGGGTGATTCTGATTTTGGTAGTGCTGGGAATGGCCATTGTGATTGTGGTGTTTCGGTGTGGCGGCTGGCCGCTGTCTCTCATGCTAGTCACTTGGTAAATTTGTCATCGAACCCAAGACTTGGGTATGGCTCAGGGATGGGTGCCAAACAAAAAGCGCCACAAACATGTTTGGTCACTTCTAGTTCCAAAAGACTAGCCAAGACCCTCCAACCTGTAGTCCTTTCAACACCTTTCAATATTTTTTGAATCATTTAGCAGGTACCATTTTTCACATTTTTCCAACTTCCATCGAACCCTTCGTTGGAACTCCCAAATTTCATCTACCTATCCAAGACATTCCATGTGAAAACGCTAGGCCTTACTCTCTCCATGGGACTCTACAGTGTCTACGTTCTCCTCTTTGCCGTGGCTGCCGAACTCTGCGACCAGCGAAATGAAAGCAACGGCGCCTGTATCGTTGGCAACACCTATCAGTTGCCCGTGAACCTGGCGGGTGCCGTGTTACAGCGGAGATGGGGAGCTCTACTGGGAATGTTGGGAGGATTTGGGATTGAACCATCCAAAATATGCTCATATCAAGCAGAAAATTAGGGTATGAACGAAGAAACATGGGGATATTTGGCTGTGTCTGAAGATAACAGAATCCAACCAATTTATCACCCTTTACTGAGGATTGATGTGGAATATCAGGATTAACAAGGGTATTTGGGGGTATAGCCATTGCGTATTTGTGGACAAAACCAAAGGCCAACCTGTTCCAATAGTTTTGGGTATTTGGTGGGAAGACTACCAGGCATGATGAAGATGATTGCAGAGTTTATGGGTATGAGTGCACGACCAGAAACTATTTCTGCAACAGTTGTGAGACGCGAGAAAGAAACTGCGGAATTTTGTAGCAGACGTTGTGATTTTAAGCTGCAGTAGGGATAGCTGGCAAGGGCCACAGATGTTAACCCTCAAATTCAATGGGCTCTTTGCAGATGATCAGCTTTCGATTTTCCTTTGGTGCCTTCGTCACCAATGAAGCATGCTCATCACATTCAGCTGGACTTTTCAGCATCATATTCAAGCAAGCCGTGCTCGGAATCATGGCTAGCTTTTGTTTTTTTCACTATTCACCGTACACACAAGATTTGATGTATATATATATATACACATAAATATACAGACTCTCTGGTAATCAAACATGGTAATTGAGAATCACTCATTTATAGATTATTTTCCCATCTCAATCCCTATTCTGTTCGGGGATTCCCCAGCGATGTTTGATTCCGGAGGGTACATAAATATACATAAATACAGTATACATAATATATATATATAGCATATGTGTGCATACATGAATCTCTCTATGATATATATATATATACATGCAGATACATACACATGTATATATATATATATACATATGCAATACATATATGCATACATGTAATACACAGTGAATCCAGATGATGGTAGCCATTTGGGTCCAGCACGGTGCCTCGCACCGGCTCGCTGATTTAGCTGGGCGGCTGGGCTGACGCAGGCAGCTTTTCTGGGCACTTCGGTGATTTCGGGTTGGCACATGAGAAACAAAAGGGGATTCATAGAGACTTATGGAAATATAATTGGGATCTACTCTTTGGGAATCAAACATGGCTATTTAACGGGAAATCATTGGGAAATGATCTATAACTGGGGATAGAATGGGATAATATGGGATATAACTAACCAACAATCAAACATGGCAGGCTGGGAAATCCCTTATAAATCTAGGTTTGATAAGAAAATCATCTGTAAATCGGGATTTTTGATTGCCATGTTCGATGGCACCGGAGGGTACATCAACTAATCAGTGGTTTCCTACCAACAAAGAGAACAACATGGTGGTTTTCGGAGGTCGACATTAGTTGGACATTGTGATGACGGATTTGAGGCCAACATTAGGGAGAACATGTTCACCCCATGATGCGCCCTTTCTCAGAGCCTCGTGCTGTGTATCCAGTGCTGAGTAACTATGCAAGTGTTCCACTTACCTGTGGGACAACACCCCAGAAATCCTCGAGGTGTGATGATCATGTCACCATGGTTGTAGGCCATTACTAGGTTGTTCTCTCATAAATCCAGAGCTTGCTCTCTATCCAGACTTAGCTTGCTTGTGTACTCATGAACTTTGCACAACAGACTAGAGTATGCGTAGTTCACCTGGGATGGGGCATCCAAATGCAATAATAGGCTCAGCAGCTACAGCAGCTAGATGTTTCCTTGCCCAACCGCGGGAGCTGAGGGTTTGCTGATCGGGTGATTGGGGTCATTGGGCCCAAGTGCCTGGAAGATCACCCCAAGAATTGAGTGGGTTTCTACAAAGCCCGGTAAATGATAGTGAAATCCCACATAAATCCACCAAATCCTCCAAATTCCCCCCATGTTTTGATGGTTCAATCCTCACATGTCCCCATGGCTAGGCTTCATCTCCCTTTTCTTGCCACCGGAGGCCCTTCGAGGCCCTTAGAACCCATGGTCGAGGCGGAGGAATGCATCGAGTTGTTGGAGAATGGCGAGAGGTCCGAGGACTCTGATAGCAGCGAGGAAGGTAACTGTCGTGGCTCCAGTGGCTCGGTGATTTCGAATGGTTGGGATGATGCCATGGTCAAAGCATGGGTTCGGGACGGGTCATCAATCCATGCATTGGGATTTATATACCCATTGTACGGATTCAAAAAATGGGATGGATAAACATAACCCGGATAGCCCGGATAGCATGTTTTGACCATGGCACATGTGATAATCCTTAAGAATCCTATATTTGGAGGTAATTTTACCTTTTTTTCCAATTTGAAGGGACCATAGTTTTGTGTTATATATTTTTCATAGTCGAAGACGAAGATATTTTTACCAGCATAATTACAGGGGTTTTGACTTTAACGAGCAAAACGGGGATGGGGACTTGACAACGGCGTGCCACCTATGATTTTCCAACGAAACTATCACCGGGTACCAACTGAAAACTTACTATTTTGTAACCAACCAGCTGAAACTAGGATTGAAAACCTCAAAAACGGATATTCAACCACGAAAACATAGGTTTGGGGCATGCCACCTATGATTTCTCAATATGAACGGTGGTGACCATCGCAGGTTGGGCTGACTGGTTCTGGTGGCTCCTGCAGTTCGTGTTGGACCTGGCAGCCTCGGTGCCCTTCTGGTATGCAATGTTTTCAGAGTTTCCGGATCGAGTGGTCTATGGAGTCTTGGTCCAACAGTTTTTAGTCTTGATAGGTCTTGATAAGGGGTCCTCTGCCTGAGTCCTAGCAGTCTAAGTCTATGGAGTCTTGAGTTTTTTTTTCTTCTTCTTTCTTCTTCTTCCTCCTTTGGTGAATCTAGAGTTTCTGGCTTGGTTTTACATCAAATCCGGCCACGAAGAGTCACCATTTTGGGTTTGGGGCGCCCCGTCTTTGCTGCAACCAACTTGTCTTATCCATTCTTACTGGTGGGATAACACAATCTACATGTTCCTTTAAAAAGGGACATATCCACCGCCATTTTTCAACGCTTCGCCTTCCAAGGCTTCCTGGCCATTTTGGGGCTGCTGATGATCCTGTGGAGGATCTACAGGGCCTACTGCGAAGAAAAGACCGAGCTGGGACAAAGTATCCCCTACACCTGCGCCCACGCGCATGCAGATGGCCGTGACCTCTTCCTAGTGGCGACCGTCCACATCTCCCCCCGCGCGCCTAAGGAGATGAAGTTTAGATAACGGAAATCAAGGGCAACAAATGGGGGGTGTTGTGCCATCCCACGAAACCGTGGAGTTTTTTTTTTGGAACCTTTTTCTTTTTGGGGTACCATGACACACTATATGTTCTGCTGTTGGGGTCTGAAGTGAAGTATACCTCTCAAGAGACTGTTCGCTGATTCTCGTGTAAAAAAGTGAGGTGGCTAGGCATTTGAGTGCGTCTGAAAATAGGGGACTTTCATACGCTGCACAGTTTCTGCATTTGCAACAGACCCCGGAATGGTGGGTTTTTAGTGATCATCAAGTTTTGCGGACAGACCAAGTCATGATTCACATCGCTTGCATCAAGATTTCTTTCTCGATTTGCATCAGGTCTCCAATTTTGGTCTGATCTTATCAGGTTCCCCACTTTGTGTGTAATAGTGTGCCAAACCATCGCAGATTCCAAAAGAACGGCAGGACGTGTGGAGGGTGATTCGCAGCACCAAACCCACAGTGGCCATGATCGAATTAGACGAAGAGCGCCTGAATCGGATGCGCCAAGTGCCCCGGGTTCAGCAGATGACCCCGGAGCAGCTACAGCAGGCGAGGGAGTGGTGGAGGGATCAGGGATGGAGGTTTCCCAAGTCATGGGGTTAGCCCCTAATCATCCAAGTTATGGATGACCTTGACTTCGTGTTGAAACAACCAAGGTGACTTGGGGATCCCCCATTTGAAGAAAGCTATGGTCAATCCCGTGGATTCAAGTGTGGCCTCAAATATCCATTGAACCGAGGTTATTGGTGCTGTGGTTGACCCTATGGAGCATTGTTCTGGTCATCCCTGGCGGTTGATGGTTGCAAGAGTTGGATTATTACTTGTAGCATTGAAATGGGTAAATGGGGAGTATGACATGCACTATGGGGATGCCGTCCTCAATGAAACAATAGATGTAGGGACCACAGAGTCTTGATTTAGATATTGTAAACTGTTGGAAAATGGGAGTCAAGATGATATCTTATCCCTTTATTTAGATTATTTCCAATCCCATGGAGCAATTCGGGTTTTGCAGAAATGGGGATGCCCAAAAATGGCAATCTAAACCCAGAAGATAATGATCAATCATGAGTCCTCACATAGAATTTTGATGGATCAGATGTTCAGAACATTACTGTATTTGTTAAGGTGACTTCCCATTTATTTGCTGGACTAGTTCTTGTGACTCAAAATATGGATGGGCTACTGTAATATTGAGTCCCAAATCGTCCATACCTGTACACACATCTAATTCTTGTCGGTTAAGTCCCGCATCATTGCAGGGTAATATCCCATATATCCCCAGGATTGCTGGTTCATTGGTGGTGAAATCACTATTTTTTCAGCGTTATGTGTTCTTAATCCACTCAATGTACCACGTGTCTTCACAAAAAAAACAAATCTTAATGGTTAACATCCTCATTTTTGGTGGTCAAGACTCCCAATTTATCCCACTTCTGGATTATCCCAGTAGCTGACCGTTGGTTCATATGCACATGTTCGTCCCATTCCCAGAACTTCTATATTTGTAGAAATATCTTTGTTCTTGTTGGTTAAGTGCCATTTAATGTGGTAAACCCAATGATAAACCATCTTAAAACAAAACAATGGTAATTTTGTATTCAATACATTCCCATCAACCAAGCATGACTGGGGGCCATTCTAAATCATCCCAAAGAACAGGGTATAAGCTGAATAACTTATACCCAGTTTCATAAACAAGACTTGGATATTGGCTCTACCTGATCACAACGCCATTACCCTCAAGTGGTCAAACATGGCTTGCTTGGAAATCCCAAATTTAGTTCAATGATTTCCAGCAACAAACACCTCCATGGCTAGTTACGAGTGATTTCCCAGCCACGTTTGATGACCGAAGGGTACGGGCCGTGAATCTCGCAAGTTTCATAAATCAGCTCTAAATCCTATGAATTCTCATTCAATCCCGATTCTATTCCCATGAAGTTGCATGAATTCCCATGAAATCTCCATTAACCATCCCCATTTCTGTTGGTTCAATCCCCCTGGCTGAACTGCTCCAGGCCATCCTTCAGGCCATCACCTTTCGTGCACCCGCAGAGGGGGCAGAGCCGGCGGTGGAGATTTCCACCTACGCACAGCGGGCCGTTTGGAATACGCAAGCGGCCAACGAAGAGATGTGTGTCTTGATGGTAGGAGACGATTTTCGCATCAAACATAGGAAATCATCAACATGTTTTCCGTTATTAGAAAATGGGATATTTGTGATATTTTTATTGGGTGGGTGTGTTTGAAATTCTTAGGGTATGCCAGCAAAATGGGAATGCTCATGGAGAACATGATGATAAACCATTGGTTTTAGATATCATTAGATGGTTGGTGGTTGGTGGTTTCCAATGTGGTTATTGTCAACCATTGGGATGATCTGCAATGAACTCCTATTCTTTGGGGGTTGAAACCAACAACCAGGTCAAAAAAAACAGGACTGGGATCCACGCTGTGTTTTTTTGATGGTTGGATTTTTGATGTTTGCTTTCCAGAATACCCCAACTTGTTTGGCATCTAGAATGGGGGTATGAACCAATGATGAGGATAGATTTTGGGTGTGTCTGAAAAAGGTGCATACCCATGAAAAGGCCGTTTGATGATGATGATGCTGATGATGATGATGATGATGATGATGATGATGATGATGATGATGATGATGATGTTGATGATGATGATGAAACATGAAACATGGTCGAATTGGGGTCTATCTCAGCTTCGAGACAAACCCGTATGGTGGCGGTCACTGATTTTTGGAGCTTGACACAGAAGGAGAAAAACCCTTCGGTAAAAAAAAGGGTTAGTTTCATGGGCAAAAATACATGCATGCATGCATGCGCAAAGATAAATGCATTCATGCATTCAGGAAAAAAATGCATAGGTGGTACATACACGCAAAAAAGAGGTGATAGGAAATTACCTGAATAGATATGTACGGACAAACAACCATGTTTTAGTTTTTGAAAACAAAAGTAGGAATGTGCGTGTATGTACATAGAATTTATTGCGTGCCCATCATACATATAGATACACTACCCAAAAGGTTTAAGCATGCATCCATACATGACTGCTTTGCGGTTCAAACATTCTCCAGCCTTTGGTTTAGTAAACACGGGATGATGATACCAACTGACATCCCATATTTGTGGTCGCTCAATTATCATTGGGTTGATTTCAATCCCAAATCAAAGGAAACTATTGAAATACAATGTTTTCCCAACTCTGGGCGACCACTTGAAAGCAGTGACCATATCTTATAGAGGTTTTTCCCCAAACAGCTTGTCTGTTGGGGTTCTAGTGGGCTTTCAAGAATTGGATCCTGTCACGAGATGATTTTGACCTTGTCTCCCACTTTGTCTCCC
>BGPT01002044.1:0-77238 GCA_003297045.1 Symbiodinium sp. clade C Y103 | reverse complement strand
TCTTGTCATGACATGGATGCGGCCTTGTTCCCCACCTTGTCTCACACTTGCACTGGGAGTGGGCGGTCGACATCGGGGGAGGGGGGCAGGGCGTGTCAAGAAATCCGTTTGCCTTTCATTGGTAGTAGTAGTAGTAGTAGTAGTAGTAGTAGTAGTAGTAGTAGTAGTAGTAGTAGTAGTAGTAGTAGTAGTAGTAGTAGTAGTAGTAGAAGTAGTAGTANGTAGTAGTAGTAGTAGTAGTAGTAGTAGTAGTAGTAGTAGTAGTAGTAGTAGTAGTAGTAGTAGTAGTAGTAGTAGTAGTAGTAGAAGTAGTAGTAGTAATAGTAGAAGAAGTAGTAGTAGTAGTAGTAGTAGCAGTAGCAGTAGCAGTAGCAGCAGCAGCAGCAGCAGCAGTAGTAGTAGTAGTATTAGTAGTAGTAGTTATTGTTTAAAAAAAATGGTTTTGAGAATCGTTACAATAAGATACAGGGAATAAGGTGAACCCCCAAATGAGCTCTATGAAATGGAGCGTGTTGAAATATCACAAACCCGTAAAACCAATTTCATTGGGAACGCTTGATTTTATATCTTGGGGGCTTGTGAAAAATTGCTTCAGCTGGCATTCTTTGATTTTGAAGCTTTCTCATGTAAAACCAAGGACGGGGGGGCAGGTCGGCGAAAAAAATACACCCTACAATATCTCCTATACGTTTACTATTTTGACATAACAGTGCGCGAACCATAAACAGAAACCAAAGAAATCTATGCACATGACGGAGAGATGAATTTTGCTGTTTGGGGTCGATGCTGGTGTAATTTCTCCCCCCATTTATGGACTCCCCATCTTTAAACCTCGGTCCATAGGGGTCCGTCTGAAAAATGGCCATCAAATGATAGGGGAAATTATGAGAAACCATGAGCCATATCGGGTGTTTGCCCCCAAATTCTCAGGTACCAAAGCGGAATCTGAGATTAGTTCATTCCATTTTTCCACATAATATATAAATATGTATATACATAAATATATATATATATTATATGCACACAGTACATACATATATATATATATATTCATATAAATTTATATATATATATATATTCATATATATTTGTATATTCATATATATTTATATATTCATATATATATATATACATATCTATATTCATGTGTATGTATATATATATATATATGTACATATATATATACAGTATATATATACAGTATATATATATATGTATATTCATATATATATATATACTGTATGTATAATATATATATATATATACACTGTATGTATATATATATATATGTATATACATATACATACACATGTCTCTATGTGTGTATATATATAAACATACATGAAACCATCCCCATATCCAACTTTTCACCCCTTTTTTTATTTACCACCCCCCACACATATCGCCCCCGTTTCCGTCCGAGGCGGCGAAGTGGTCTTCAGCCCCGAGGACGAGTACGGCCAGGCCTTGGATGCCTTCGAGGACGTGGAGGTCGAAACGGAGGACTTCATGGCGCTGATTCGGAAGCCGCCCAAGGAGATGTTGGAACAGCAGCTGGCGCCGTTTACCACCAAAGCGTACCAGGATGGGGCATGATGGGGCGAATGGAAGGGTTAGACTCACTATGAATAGATCAATAAATCAAGTTTAATATACATACATAGATATGATGAAGACTAAGAGTATGCTTTCAACTACATATTTACTTTAGATCTATAGAAATTGATTGCGATGATGAAACAATATGAACTTGTTATGAGTGATTGGGATGGGTGTCAAGACTTCTGGGATCGCGGGTTGATTTCGGGATGTAAGATCCACAACTATCAGCTGCATTTTAGTGGGGTCAACTGATCCATCCGGGTTTTAGTGCTCTCCAAATAGACTTGAAGGGCACGCAGGGAGCCCCGTTTCAACATAGAAGTAAGGATTCAGGGATACTCAAAACAAACCTTCGGAATTCCGGATCTTTGCAGCTTAGAGCACAGTAGATCCCCACATTAGCTGATTACTATCCTCTTCTTGAACAGTTGCCCAAAATAGACCCATTTGCCATTTCCGTCGAGAATGTGTGGAGCCCTCGCAACTTCTTCAGGCGGCCAAATCAGGTGTATCTGCCCTACTTGTGGTGAACTGGGAGGAGCGTTTCTTCTTTTCCGGCTGAAAATGGGGTACGGCATACCCCCAGTTGCGGCCACTTTTTTCCAGGGGAAAATGAGGTTCTACTCCCGCGGACTTGTGGTATTTTCAGACAAACCAATGTTTTCAGGAAATATCCAAGAGCAGAGAATCAGTGAAAATGGGAAGATGATAGAATCAACATGAAGAAACAAATGCTGGTGATTCAAACCAACCTATGTAA
The DNA here is from genome assembly GCA_003297045.1 of Symbiodinium sp. clade C Y103. Taxonomy (NCBI): domain Eukaryota; class Dinophyceae; order Suessiales; family Symbiodiniaceae; genus Cladocopium; species Cladocopium sp. clade C. The sequence continues at coordinate 74,876 of BGPT01002044.1, read as the reverse complement.
ATGGGGATTGAGCAGGCAAACTTGCGATGGAACCACCAAGTGTAGATTATCAACCTGCGAGGGCGAGGACACAGCCAAACCAGAATTTACCTCGAGACATGGCCAATCACTCAGAATGAGTTGATTTTCGTATCAATTCTTTAGTGATGACCCCATCTCTTGTAGTTTGAAGCTCCGCTGGTGTGCATGTAGGGTGCAACTGGGTGAAGGAAAATCTGCCAGCACACAAGATCGGCATGACCCGGGTCTGGGACGAGATACGCTATGCATGTACCACTGGCAATTGTGCTTTGCCCAGCGTTCCTTGGCGCTGATCCACTGATGGCTGATGAGCACCACAGTAGCAGAGGTTAAGCCAGCCTCATCAATGTTGCTTCAGAGGTCTATTGCATGGACTTGTTTCAAAGGTTTGGGGTGACTATCCCAAGTATACTTGGTTTCTTTTATAAATACTTGGTTTCTTTTCACCCTCAGACACACACACACAGACCACATCACTGACTAGGTGGAGAACAAACCTGACTAGTAAGTCCGAATCAGCCAGACTCGCAACAGGTTCCGCTGTTGCTGCTACGTCAAGAGTGCGGAGAGCAGTTGATCCGGCTACGACAGAGCGGGCGGAGGGTGACGGCGCAGTTCACGGTGAAGGAGGATGGGGTGCGACCACGGTCACTGCCAAAGAAGCTGTGCCAGGAATGCGCCTTGATCTTCTCTGGCATCGGAGCAGCTGGGACCCATTTGTTAGAGCTGCTATGCGTTGAAACCGTTGAAACCGTTGAAGCCCACCTGGCTATGGTTGGGTGGGCTGCAGCATAGTATAAGAATGACCAGCCTTTCCTGGCTCAATTGATACCCCATGTTGGACTATTTTGTGTTGCAATAGCTCGTGCTGGAACAAGAGAAACCAGGAGGGTGCTGGAAACTGCTAGTGACACATTAAAAAAGATGGTGAAGTAGCAAACTTGACACACTCCATCTGCACCCGTCCCCCTAGATTTTGTACGGCATCATCCAGTGCTTCAGCGTGCGCGTGGGGGCCGAATTCCTGGCAGCCGACTCGGCGGCACGGGATTTGGGGATCCGCTGCGTCTGCATCGATGTGGACCTGGACCGCTTCTGGAGCAAACTGGGCTGGGCCGTGCTGCCCACCCCCTGCAATCTGCTGAATTCCTTGATGTCTTGGATCGCCTTTCCACGTGGCTTGTTGAGAGGTTTTTGGCTGTGCAAGGTGGTGCCCCCCCAGGTAGTTGGTTCAGAAGCCCCATTAAATATAGATATGTCAACTGTAAATCCTGGTTGACCCAGTTAATCACCTTATAGACCAATTTAGCTACCTACGGGGCACCACCTTGTGTTTTGGGAAAGTAGGGGGTGGGTGGAAGATGTGGTGGGTGGCAGTAGAAAGAAACTATGCCACTTGTTTGGGATTTGGTGGGGTTGTCACACAAAATGGGGCAGTTCCACTGTCGCACAAAAGGGGACACCGAAATGACCATGTAAACATGCAACGTGGACGAGTGAAAACCTAGGCGTGCTTCATTTTGGAGGTACCCAGATTTTTCGAACATCAGACGGCATTTTGTCGTCATTTTGGAGCACTTAAAGATGGTCCGTTTGCACTAAGTTCCCTGTTAACAGTCTTCATCAACGAACATGGGTAAATCCTCCCTCATCAAAATTGAAGGGGTGCACCTGCTGACACTGTCCACATCCCAAACCATTTTTTCACTTGGCTTCCAAGTTTTCATCCCACTTTTGTACCACTCTTTCTTTCGCGATTTACCCTCCGGTAGTCTAACATAGCTATGCAAACTGGCGCGTTTGTGCATGATGTATCCTCTTAAACATGGTGCTTTTCCACAGCAAACTGTTAGACTACCATTATAGCCATCGTCATTTTCTCCACTAAGCTTGTCATTTGGGGCTATACCCCAATTTTCAGACACATTCAAGTGTCATTGATAGCGCTATTATTGCCCCTTCAAGTGTCATGATTCATTGATTAAATCCCTCTGGTTGATGGTAACACAGTAACACCTCAATGTTTCATCATTTTTGATGCTTAACTTTCCAACTCACCAAGTTGAGGCATCCTTTTCCAGTTTCTCTTCCCACCCTTTGGCCGTGTGGACGCTTTGGGCAGTACCTTGCTGCATCTCGGCAGCTTCTCCTTCCGCGTCTGGATCTCCTTTCTGCTGGCGGGGCTTTGTGCCAGCCTGGTGACCAGTAGCATCCTGCGACTCTTCAGCAGTGGGGTGGAGGTCACGGCCGAAAGTGCCGGGGTGGTGGAGGAGGAAGATCGAAGTCTGGCGCAGACCTACATCATCTTGGCCATTGAGATGTGCCTTGGAATGTTTTTGGAGATGTTTTTTGGTTGGGAACAAGAGCTATGCTGATTTTATGAGGAAGTTTGCGGAACCATTATATAAAAACCCACTTCTTGCCATGGGCCCAGCTTTGTGAATGATGCGCGTATGCTATGCATTTGCAGGTACATGTTGCCACAAATCTATGATGCAGTGGCGGCTTCCAGAGACGAATCCATGTACCAAAGCATGGTCAAAAAGTGCAAGGACTTTGCCGCTGAACGGCTGGTGGTGGTGGTGGGTGCCGGACATGCCAATGGCATCCTTCAACGTGTGCGCCAGCACGGATTGTGATCCGTCACCATTGCTTTCTGCGAGAAAAAATGCGCATTGCACGTCAGTTTGTTCAAAACTGGGGTAGTTATATATATATATATATTCCAAAATGCTGTAGCAATTTGAATGACAATGAGGAAAATGATGATAATCCGTTGGGTTTCAGGCTATAGGGTACCCTATTTTCAGACGAGCCCACATACTTCCATTGCTCCTTGGGGTTATCTCTGTCCGAATCAACCCAGGTCCAGCTTTTGTTTACCCACAAACCCCTGCTGCACGCCGTCCACCAGCAGAAGCGTCAGAGTTTGCGATATAGTTGGCTCATTGGGTATTGTATCCCATCAAATACCTCAGACAAGGGGTCACAACAGAGTTTTCAGAGGCCTCATCACCCAGCGAACCTCCAAACATTATCCTAATTGGTGCCGTCTATTGGAGGATCATCCCAGGAATTGTTTTTGGTTAGAAGCTATTGCTAGTTTCCCAGCTCTAAGTTGTCTTGTCCCAGCTAACCTTCAACATTCCAAATCCCTAGCTATACAATCAATTTCCCCCATGAAATCCCACCCAATAAAGGACCCCAAAGTGAAAGTTAAACCACAATCTAGATGAGCCCTGTACCGCCCAAACCAGGTTTTTGTTTTGGATGCGTTTAGACATATGTGACATATGTGGGATGTTGAACTGTTAATCTTTGAGGGTGCTGTATAAAAATGTCACATTTTCATATCCATTTTGCTTGGTGAACTCCCCATATTGTGAGTATTCAATCCCCACCGAGGTGCCCTCATTGGCGGCATTGGTGCTGGGGTCCTCTGGACTTGCCAAGGGGCCTTCTTTACCAACTGCTGTCAGCGCGTGGCTCAGGCGGAAAACCGCTGTACCTCCCAGATCACAGCGGAGTTGGCAGGCGCGCCGGAGGTTGAGTGTGAGATTTGGGGAAAATCGGGAGGTGGGGTAAGTGAAGGACTTTGAGACTTGAGAGTTTGGATGGCTTTATAGGTGGTTTTTGGATGTTTGTCAAAAATCCTCAAAGATTTGGCTAGAGGAAGGAGCGTTGTGAAGGACTTTGCGTCCTTGGAATGATTTTGAAAGGAAAATGTGTTCTTTTTCCGTAGGGAAAAGGCACCCTTTAGCCCTAATAGGGATCCTTTCATTTCAGCTGTACATCACCATGACCTACGAGGGCCTGCTGCAGGCACCTTCGCCTTAATCTTCTTGGCGTCAGAGGCAGTGGTCCGGGCCTCCGCGACCATTCTGACCAAAAACGCGCCACTCGGTGTGGAGCTACAGGTTTTGGTTGGTCTCAAGGTACCTGAAACGATTCCTGGAAGTTGGTGGTATGGTACAAACTGAGTCGTTGTCAGCTTGTTGATGCTGGTTTGATAGGGGTGTGATTATCCACTTTAGCCCTGTGTAACATTTTCAGGGATTCTCTCGGACAGGAGGTTGCTCCGTTCATGACTAGTTGGAGGGACTGTGATTCGCCTATCAAGCAGACATTCCAGGGATTGTTTCAGTAGGAATGTTTTCAACCCATTTTCCTGGTTTGACACCAAACGGAAAGCTTCACCCTCCACGAGAGGTGTCATTTGGGTCCCACCCATCGTCTCCCAAGAAACATGGCCCACCAGGTCAAATGGTAGAGGGTTTAATTAAAATCTATATTGTCGAGGCGATGAGTATCCATACAACTGCCAACAGCAGGAACCGTTGTTTTTTTTTGTATCAGAAGTTGTGAGTTTCCCAACAAACATCCAGCCATTTCTTGAGGCACTTCAAATTTGATCCCTCCATTTTTAGATGCTTCGACCGGCCCCTGTCTTTGTTTTGTCCCGTTCCTGGCTACCCCCCGGCAATCAAACATGGTTTGCTGGAAAATGCACCAGCCAATAGTTCGCTGATTTTCGCAAACAAAACCTCCATGGCCAGGGATTTTCCCAGCCCTTGGCTGATTTTCCCAGCGGCCAGTGCGGTGCCGCTCGAGGCACTTGAATTACCCCGTCGTCTTCCACATCTTCGGGGCCGTGGCGCTGATTTCCACCTTGGCCTTCCACGTCATGGCCACCTCCCCCAGTGACGCCGCAGGGACCACGTCGGCCACGGCGGGGCCCTGTAGCAAGGCGTTCAGCGCGGTGAGGCAATGGAAGGATCCTAAGACATGGCCACTTGGAAAAAATGGGACTATGGGAATTTGAAGCAGCAAAAATATTGGATTTCAAGCCAAAATGGGCAACTAGGCCTTTGCAGGTGATGGCTTTAACTTTTTCAGCACCAAAAACAGAAATTTCAAGCACCAAACACTGGGATTTCAACACACAAGAGAGTATTTTATCAAAATCGGGGCACAACTTCCAAATGCGAGTCGGCCATGATCGAGAACCCGTGGGAACGAAAGCAGAACGGAAGCAACAACAGCAGGACATGAGCACCAGTACTTTGGATCTATGGCAAAGTACTAGTCACAAAACCAAGTTACAACCCTAGTTGCAGTGTAAATGAATGGTCACAGTTTTTTCTGATTCATAGCCCGCTTCTCCTTCTTGAACCCATTTTTTTTCTGGAAATCCCACAGATTTCAGAGCCTTGAGCATGACAGATGCTGCAAGTGAAGGGCTGCAAGTGAAGGCCTAGCAAAACGATGCAGGCGGGACAGGGTGTTCAAGCAATAGAGGTGTTTCGAATCTGTGGCGAGATGCTGTCAGTTCTTGACGCAGATGAATTTGAAGGAAAACCGGCCAAGGCAGTCAAGCAAGCCTTGGCTAAGGTTGGCATCACCAGATTCAAGGGAAGGTTTTAGTCGAAGATTCCTATCAGATTGCAGAGGATGTCGTTTCTGCTTTAGGTCCTTTTGGCCAGCTGGAGCTGAACAAAGCCAATGATTTGGGCATCTAGAAATAGTGTGGTAAACCCAATGTCATAGACCATCTCCCAAATCACCACTTTTATAGGTGGTAAAATCATGTAAAATCCATCCCAAAAAGGTAGGTTGATGGCATTGGGTTTCCCACATTAATGACTTTAGTTGCACTTGAAGAATTGCTGAAGAGCCTCCGACCTCCCATCACCGGGGATCACGCCAGTGGACGCATCAGGCATTGGGACCCAGTTTCTACCCTTAGGATAGATGAGTAAACGGGTAGCATTTATTGAGTTTTCGGTTCATCATATCAAGTTTCATGACCCATGTGACAAGCAACTGAGGTTATCATCTAAACTATCAACAAACTTCAAAGTATTTGTGAACATGAACACGAACTTCATCTAATCTATTCAGGGACTTGGATGAAAGTGAAAATGCAGGAAACCCGTCAAATTGGTTTCAATAAATGTGGTGTCCTGCAAAGTAAATCCCATCAATCCATTGATCCATGGATCCATTGCTCTAACGATCTCCCACCTAGAAAAAATGTGGGTCCAAACAGGCACAGTAACACCCCATTCTTGTCCCATCCCCACTTCCATCTACAATGAATCTAAAAAAGCATACAACAGCAATCCTTTAATATATCGATCCCCCACCTTGAAAAACCATTGGAAACCATTGAAGAAAAACACACACCTTGAAAAAAACACCACAGCAACCAAACGAATCCCTCCAAACAAGACAAGCATCAACAATTTCATGCAACAAAGCACCATCAACACAAATTTCAGAACCATCATGAAATCGAACCATCAAAAAACGTCATCAAGAAATAAAAACACGTCCAGAACAAGCAGCATTTTTTTCAGGTTTCTGCAATGTACCAACCTCACCTTCGGCTTCGCCGCGGCCTGGTTGGGCGGCTACGTGGGGCGCAACATTCTCACGGAGACGCTGAGCAGCGAATTCATCGGCTTCGCAGGAGGGACTTGGGGCAGTTTCAGGCAGAGGCTGGGAGTTCACCAAGAACAAATGGGGATTTCAGGAAGAAAAGTAAGGACTGAACAAGGAAAAATATGGAGATGCAACAACATGGGGAATGTTGCGAGTTGGGATCGTGAGGTCGCATTTCAGGAACAAACATGAGATGGATTGATTCATGGATGGGGATGGATCAAAATAAATATTCAGCCTGATAGTCTGATAGCCTTCAAAAAAGCGCCTCAACAGTTTTTCACACAATTGGAGAATTGGAAGGTTGACCAACAAAGGTGTGGATTCAGAAAAAAGGGGGAAATAGTCCAGGTAGTTCTCGGTAATGCACTAAAAAGGGGTGTCGAAACCCACCAACTACACAACCCAGTCAGTGGGATTGAAGGGAGCAACAGGAGGATTTTGGGGTGACTTTCAGATGATGGTGATGTGCCCCTATTTATATAAGTCACGGACCCCATCATTGAGTGTTTCGCTGGGGTAGGATATGGACTTCGATTAAGATTGATTCACGACCTCTATTCGTTTTTTTCCGTTGCGTTCAAAGCCTCCGGAAAACATGAAGTGAAAAGATGGCATGATGGTACATGACCTTCAAGAATCAGCTTGTGATGGATGGAGAATCCCACAAGATGGCGACTCGGCGATGGATCTCCGCAGCTCATTTTTGACTACCGCAGTCAGGGTGGTGATCCCTCAGTCGTTCGCTAAGTTGGTGCAATCAACAACGTTGACTCAGGGTTGATCGCGATTATCAGCAAAAACAGTAGTTATAAGTTAATAGGCTTACTGCAATAGACCAACAAACATAACTTACCAAGACTTACCACCTTGTAAGAAAGGTCCATGGGCCCAAAGTGGCATCCGCCATGAACCAGCGGCACTTGTGCAGCTATGGTGCTATTGGCGGTTTCCTCCGTGGGAAAGATGTTCGAAGTTTGGTTCACGTGTCAAAGAGCCACCAGCTGAGCTTCGCCAATGGAGACTGAGTGGTGGTTTCAAGTACGGGCATGGATCAAAACCTACAAGATACCATCCTTTGGAGGGCGATCCAAACATCCCAGCTATTTTGGTGCGAATAGAAGCGTACCAGATTTTTGATCCATATCCATATCTTTCTGTTTTTGCCCAATGGGAGGATTACGACATCTTCGGGGGCATGGGGTGATTCAACAATGAATACCAGCTGATTGTTCTACATTCCCATTCGGGTTGAGGTATCAATCGACCCATAGAATGTGTCATTTTTAGGAAGACATGTGGCGTCGATCACATAAAAAAGCCATTCAACTCCACTGTGTACCCACCCATGAAATCTCAATCGCCAACCAGGAGACTTCTTACTTCATCTCAGACTTGAAACAAATCAGCTCACCAGGGTCTTCAATAAGGATCGCATCGCTCGCGACAAAGCGTTGCGCAGGATTTCGGATGGATTGCGTGGTTTTCCGAAGTCGCCCTTGCTGTCGTTGCAGCTGTTTGAACCTGGAACCTTTGGGGCTCTCTATCCCTTGATCCTGGCTGTGCTCAAAAACTGTAGCAACTTGCAGACTTTGCATTTGCATGACATCAGCATCTCCCCCATTCGAGCTCCTTCCGCGGCTGGCCAATTTCATGCGGAGCAAGCTTTGCAACTCACGAGGCTGTTGGATTTTGAGAAGTCCACATCTGGTCCCGGGAGATATTTGCAGCAGCTCAGCATCACAGCGGGCACATGGTCCTGGGAGGCCTTGTGTATGTTGTTTGAAAGCCTTTCCAAGGGTTCGCTGAAGCGTCTCAGTCTGCGAGGTGAACTCACAGATGCCAAAGGGTCGCATGAGTCAATTGGACCCAAAAAGGAAAGAGGCCTGGCTGTCTTGAAGATCTGCGAATTTTCATGGACAGGTTCCAACATCTACGATGCCAGTTATTTGGAACGCCTCATCTTAGCCTTGCCGCAGGCAGAGTCTCGCTACAAGAAGGAATGCTCCGGTGGCTGGCGAGGGCCCTCAAGCTCCGAGGTGCGTGCATTCGAGCAACTCAGTGGACTGGGGCGCATCAAAGTGAAGACAGATCAAGGTTTTATCGATCTGCAGCCTGGTGTGTTGGATTTCTTGGCGCTTAGTCCCATGATGAATTTGTGGATCACCCCTGCTGCACAGAAGCATCCTGCTGTGGAGGGCAGATGGCAGAGCTGGTGAATTGCGTGCGCTTGACAAAAAGAACAGTGTGAGGCACCCATGGGGATCATCATGTCGATAATCACTTTTGGGTAAACACTCTGGGTAATCAGCCTGGCAGTGGACAATCCCAAGCATTTTAGTTTCAAGATCGCTTTCAAGGCTGGAAACTGGGGGTGAAACCCACCTCTATGTTGCCACTGAGAGGGGAGAGTCAGCTACAGCCAGCGGGGTATGTTGCCTGGAGGACACACATATATACTGCCACCCAATGAAGGACACAAAGTGAAGGGGGTAACTTATTTCTCATTACATTCCGTAGACACCACATTGTTTGTGTCTTGCAGAAAATGATCTGTGGACTTCCAGTTAAGCCCATGAAGGTCCGCAACACACAGGACCCATCAGTTTGTCATTTTTTCCGCCTAAAATCTCAGGTTGTTTTCTGGGTGTTGGTGTATTTTTGGGTCAAGTCGTGCCAGGAGCTATGCTGTCAGCGTTGGCCAGTGTATTGTCTTTGGGGTTCGGTGCTTGGGCCGCACGACTGGGCTGCTGGAAGTTTCTTTCTTTCCCCAGCTGGAAATGGAACATCCCAATCTTATGATAGAATATTTTAGCAATCAAAAACGCCGTTTTTGGCGTATTACTAAATCACGTTTTAGCACATAGAATATTCCCTCCCAGATAGAATACTCGGCAGAACAGGTAAATCATATTCTGAAACATGCATTTACCAGGCGTTTGGCACCAAATCCTACAGATAGAAGTATAGATTTAGTAATCAAGTTGATTGAGTCAACAGGAAAAAAAACTGCAGATAGAGAATTCAACAGATAGAATATTCATTTTCCCTTACAACACATTTGTGTATCCGTTGTCCACGTGGCTGTTTGGGTTCACGTCCTTCTGAAATCTGATGCAAATGATTGCATGCGAATAGTATGTATCTACACAATATCTATATCTATATCTATATATATATGTATATATATATGTATACATAGACAGCGCAATATAGATTTACATACTGGTTTCACATATTTATACACACTGGCTTGAAGTACTTTGTATAAGTACAGCTGGTTGACAATATGTTGATTTACCTGCTCGGTGAATATTCTATCTGTGACCGAATATTCTATCTGTTGGATTTTAGCTTGATTTTTCTCTAGCAATACATTTTGAATACAGTATTCTTTCGGCAAGAAGACCACTTTTTGTCTAAATGCGTAGATCATTTGTACCGGGGTAATTTTCCACTGCCCGCTTGGACTGGCAGATGGTATCCACACTTGCAATATGTTGGGACTGGATGAAACCGTTTTTCGTTTCTGCCGGGGCTCGTGCAACTCTTGCGATGGATTCTGTGCAGACGGGTCTTTCGATGGTTCCTTCGATCTGCTGACATTGGAACATATGAGGAAAGCAAGAGGGCCAATGCCGGTTGGCGCATGACCCCATTTTTTCACCTGAGAACCTGTTTCTTGATGATTAGGCATGATTCTCCTCATTTTCATCCAATTTTTCGCTTAAGCTGGTGCCATGACCGTTGAGGGCACCCACCAGCACCCACCAGCTGAGGTGCGGTTGCCAAGAAGCTTGGCAAAGGTCCAGTGTTGGCCTTGGGAGCTGTGGCCTTTCTGTGTCTGGCATTGCTCAGTCGATTTGGACATCCCAAGACCTGGGGCTGGGGCGTGCTCGTCTTCTATGTGCCTTGGAGTTCCACCAAAATTCTTGGTCGAGTTGGTGCTTTCAAAATCTTTCAAAGATCTTTTGATGTGAAAAAAACGTTTTAGGGACGGTGAGATGGGTTGACACTCAACCACCAAGCAGTTATTTTGAGTTTTGCCGGGGTCATCAACCGCAAGGGACTGGCCTGAGTATGCCGTGAAAAACACAGCTTCATCAACCAGCAATGGGGGTCCATCTCTTGGGAATATTTGAGGGTGGGTCAAACTTATTACCATATGGTGGTTTCCTACAATGGGGGTACCCAAAAATGGATGGTTTAGTTCATGGAAAATCCGGATTGAACATGGATGATTTGGGGGTATATACCCCTATTTTAGGAAACCTCCATATTTTGGGGAATAAGCATCCATGAGTCATAACAATAACCACACCCATTTCTGCATTTGAGGGGGTCCAACGTTTTTGCAGAGCCAAGGTGCTGATGGGCATTGGACGGGCCGTCTATGAAAGCACCAACAAAGCCATCTTCGCCGATTTCTTCCCTGGGGAGAAGAGTGCAGGTGGGGGGGAAGTTTTTTTTCTTTCTAATATTGATCATATTCCATCCCCAGAATGACTGGACATAGCATGGATTGAAACCCTCCCGGAAAGTGTGCTGGGAGGATGGAAGGTTTTGGGTCAGGGGATGGGGTGAAATATCAATGTAGATCACCGGGAATTGGATGGGTACCCCTCATCAATGGGTAATTTTGAAAGGATGATACACTGAAATTTCGGTGTACCCTATTTTTAGACACGCCTAAATGGTCCATCTTAGCAACCCTTCACCACCGGGGTTGGGTGGTGGTCAGGATAGAGGGAATCTGTTCCTGAATTGTGGCTCCTGGCGGGGTTGATCGATTTTCATTGGCCAAACAACATGGCCGTTTTGGGATGGTTCAACCTCCACAATCCACATGAAATTCAGCAGGGCCTGGACCGGGTCGCCATGGCTCGAGGTGCCTTTGCCAACGTCTTCGTCTTTGGCACCAGCGCTTCCACCTTGGCGTTCACCTTTGGGGCGAGAAAGCAGGATCGAACATGCGCCAGCCGGGTCACCATGGCTTTTTGGAATCATAGCAATAGATATGTAATATAGTAATAGATAGGTAGGTGATAGTAATGATCATTGGAATGGCTTTGATTTTGGAAAGTGATACTGATAGGGACCGGTAAGTGATCTTTTTTTGACGGGGGAAGGATGGCGCAGCTTTCTGATTTGAGAACTGTGAGATTGCCCAGACGACTCTGTTGAATTTGGTGATTTTGTGCTCCAGTTTTTCGTGCGATTTGCGACAGATTTCTCATGGGTTGGGAGCTGGAAATCTAGCTGTGTGCTCTGCAGAATCATATGGATCTAGATGCAGTTTGGATGGGTTGCAGGTCTTTTCCACAGATGTGTGAGAAGTATGAATGTATATAATATGTAGTAGGGAAATGTTGGGAGTATATCCAAGATATATTGGCGCATACTTGTACACCCCATGAAAATCACATCATACACCTCAATCATTCGCACGAAGATCCTCAATCATTAAATAGAGACTTTAAGGCGCAAACATCGGGATGGTACCCAGACATGAAGGGAAAGTCTACAGGACCCCCCCCTCTGTTTTGGGGGTAAAAGGGTTCCCTGTAAGATTTCCCTTCCAGCCCCTGAAAAAGACACCAAAAACCGTTTCCAGGATGTTTTAGATGATGTTTCCTCATGTTTCCTCCATAATTTCCAGATTTCCATTTTTTCTGAATCTAAAATGGCGTTGCTACGGTACAAACCAATTCATTGAATGGTACCCACCATGAATCATCCCAAGTATCATCATCATCATCATCATCATCATCATCATCATCATCATCATCATCATCATCATCATCATCATCATCATTATCATCATCATCATGGCACATTTTTCTGCTTAAACTAGACGTTTTCACCATTTTTGCTAGCATATTCACACTCTTTCAACATAAAATTGCTGGGTAAACCGCAATTTTTCGCCATTTTTGTTGATTGAATAGTACCTGCATGTACCCACTACCAACTACGAAGTTGGGTTTCCATGGTTTCCCTCTGCAGGATACTGAAGAGCTGGTCCTGCTGATCACCTTTGCCGTTTTGACTGTGCCAGGTTGCGGCTGGCGGCATCCTATGCGATGTAAGTGGTTCATATATAAAAAATAATCATATTTAGAAGCCAGTTATAGTCAAAAAGCGAAAGTTAGAATGCGGTTTTGGCTTCGCATGATGAGTAGCCATTTGGGATTTTGGCCCGGCAAGGGCATTCCAACTGCACGACGTCCTGTATATATGCAGCAAGCCAGTTAGAATGCCGCCCCTAAATTGGTAGTGAAATGGCTTTTTTTACTGGTATTTTACAGACGATGGTATATGCGCGCGAAAGCTTCAGTTAGAATGCCTACCACTCAGAGGTTGAGATTGTATATTCTTGAGCGGTAGGCATTCTAACTGAAGCTTTCGCCCGCATATACCATCAGAATTGTGCAACATGGTTTATTTGTCGTCATTCTTTTGCCATTTTTTTGTCATTTGTCAGTCACTTGTCGTTTTTTTTTGTCATTTGTTTGTCACAACCCCACTGATTGGGGACTTATATACTAAGTGGGATGATCCTCCGAGTAGTTTTGGGGGCTGAAAATAAAAAGAAAGTATGGATTTATATGGATTTAAATCTGATCGGCTTGGGGTTGAACATGGGTCCAGAATAACTGACAGGAATGCCCATGATATTTGTGGGCAATCAACCAATAAGAAAACAAATGGGACGTTTTGAATTTTGATCCGGTTTGGAATGGTTTTTAAGAGACTTGCCACATCATTTCAAGATCAGCAACTGGGACTTCAAAAGCTGTCCCCCTATCATCAACGGACAGCTGGGATAAGAACCATCAACAATGGGTATTTCCTTCCCCATCAAGACTATGAGTATCAACCAGCAATCATGGGGATGTATGGGTTTGCCCACAAGTAGATCAATGACCTTTTTACGGCACTCCTACCGGGAAAAACGATGATCAAGTATCACATTTAGGGTACCTTATTTTCAGTCAAGCCCATACGGATCCTCAATTTTACCACTTGGGGGTGATCATATACACCTCAAAAGCCTTTTCTTTTGGTAATGCGGCCTACGAGGTTCTGGCCATTTTGGGTCCGGGTTGCTGCTTGATGACCCACCCTGGTATCGACTGGTTCCATCATCCCGCCCAGCAATTGCTGTGGTTTAGCTTCCGACTTTTGCGGTGGTCTACAAGTTGTCAGGGTTTCAATATATGAAGATCCACAGCAAATCCAGGGGGACCTGTTTCTATGACAAAAACCGCCCATCAGCTGAGTGTTGGTCAAAACTCTGTTCCCCCAAAGATCCCTAAGATGGCCAGTTTGCTCAGTTGTTGGGAAGAGGTCCTGCAAATTTCGACTCATGTAATTCTTGCTGGTGGAATCGTAGTAACATGGTAAATCTGAGTATGGTTAGTATTGGGGGTTTTGCACATTATGTCTCATTACGTCTCAGTCCAGCTCAATTTTGTCCAATTGCAGTCAACAGCAGCCATTTGTTGGTTCAATCCGCATTTTTTTTGCTGGCTATTGAAGTCGTCATTTTCCTGATAAAACATCACATATGTTTGAGGCATTTTGTGGCCATGTTTGACGGTAAACTCATCATTCTTGCTGCTTGAATCCCCAGTTTCAGGTTGTTGCAACATCTTTCACGATTTGTTGGAAACAAAGAATTCTTCTGCTCAAATCCAAATTTTTGCCGTTAAAACTCCCATGATTTGTTGGAAAAAACTATGCCAATTGTGCAGCGGCAGGCTACCTCCTGGCGTCGCTCATGAAGCGTCGGGAGGATGCGGCCCAGGAGCGGGAGGGGGAAATTACAGTGTGGGGTTGTCAAAAGGTAGGGTAGCCCTCAAACCACTGATCATTTATTCTTTTTCCTTTTAAGATAATTCTCAGAGGTAGACTGTAATATCCTTTTTTCAGACACATCCATATATTTGTGGTTTTTCAGGGATAGCTCTGGAGAAATGGGGACTAAAATTGGTGAACCGGAGTAATTCCTACTACTGCAGTAGAAAGCGACTACAGAATGTTTGGGGCACTGCTCAATTTGGACGGGAAAAAACCAGCAAGATGAGGACGCAAAGCCTGTCAAAACGGGGAGGTAATCTATTAGAACGGGGATTTAAGCAACCACATTGAAAGATATCCACTCAAAATGATAAGGATATCAATGGTTCTCAGGATTTTGGGACCCAAGCAACTCAGTCACAATCTCTTTTACTGTAGGAGCAGGAAACCATGCTTTCCATTGATTTCTGAAGTTCACGACACGAAACCTCCAGGAAGTACCACCGAGTTTGTATCCCCACCTACTTTGTGCACCTTCTGACTTGAATTTTTGGAAATGGGGCTGGGCCTAGGTTGAGCATTTGAGAAAAACAGAGTCGTGTCCGTTGCAAAGCATTGAAACTTTGTGAGAATGAAGAATCACGACCCTATGGTGAGGCACCGGGCGTTCAAGAGCAAACAACGAATCCATAATCTGATAAGAAGATGAACCGTTCGCAAAGTGAATCGTGCCACCTGCTAGAGCTTCTCCCTCTACTCTCTGAAGATTTGAACTTCCAGTGGGAACCCCTGATTTTTCATAGGTGACTCATCTACCTCAATGGTGCATTGTCAGGCCGCAGAATCTCCACCGAAAGATGCATCTGACGCCCAGTCCTCCGTGTAAAGTTCCGACTGGGTGGTGTGTCCAACTTCAATTGCAGACCCCCCAAAAAGGCTGGGTGTTTCGAGGAAATTGACCATCCCAGCTGGGGGATCTCCATTTTTGGACGCAGTCCCTGTATGCCTTTTTTGGGCTGAACCACTGCCCCGCTGTGAGAAGCTGGGGTGCACAGGGTGGATGGCTCGGAAGATTTTAGTCATGATCCAACCAGAGCCAGGACGGATTTCCTTGTTGGATTTCAAAAAAAACATCAGCACCCAACCAATTTCCCGGGTTGGGATGTTCAATTCCAAGAGATTTGGAGATAACTGGATCAGCCAAGTTCAACTTGGATGGTGGATCAGCCGTCTGGCGACGTTGGATCACCAAATGAGATTCGCTTTTGTTCCGGCAGGTCGAACAGAAGAGGTTCTGTAAGGACTTGCACAGTAATCTCTGGGCCACTAAGGTGGAGGTGAACATTTTCTGGACAAGGAAGGCAAAACATTGTGGATTTCCACAAGAAAAGGCGTGTTTTCACTTCCAAGTTCGTTGCCCAGAGGAAAATCCTGAATTCAAAGGTGGACAACGACCAAATGAAGAATCCATCACTGGACTGGTCGTTCCTTCCATTGGCTGGCCATGGATTGGTCAGCACATTCCTACCTTTTTTGGTCCGAAAAAGCTGTGGTTAGTTTGTCAAGTGCTGCCCTATGCAGCCCTCAGCTCGGAGACTGGATCGCAAGCCAAAATGAGACGAAAATCAGGACTTCTCTCGTGGAATCCATCATCGGAGGCTGGGAAAAATTAGAATGAGAACATCTGGCTTTGTCTGAAAAGGGGCTACCCCAATGGTAATGGATAATCATCATTTTCCCCTGGAAAATGGTTATTTGCAGGTTTTTTTTCGCCGATTTCCAGACAGACCCATTGAGCTCAAAGGTGGCTTCTCCCTCGTTGGATACCGGGTCATCTAGATGAGCGTTTCCTGCTGACATGGATTTGGTTGCGAGGCAAAGACAGCAAAGCTTCCGAAGAGGCACTCTGGTGGAGGGTTGCTCTGCCGCTGCTGCTGGAACAGTTTCTGGTGGATTTTCATAAACCACAAAGAGTTGGATGTTCCGTTCTGGTGGCAAGGTTCATCCTTGGAACTTGGTGATGGCGGATTGAGAACCTTAGGGATTAGTGAGTGTACTGGCCTTGTGGACACGTTTGATGGCTTGTATTGAGAAACTGAAAGGAGTTTCTACCTTCATGAGCTGTTTTACATCAGCAGCAGCCACAAAGAGTGAAGACCAAGACATAGCCAGAACAAGTAGAAAACAAATCTGGGATTGACTAAATGATTGACCACTCACAATTGTGATTGTTTTGTGACTCTCGTACAAGGTGATCGCAAAGTTCGTTGGCTAAAATGGTTTAGTTCACTATTATTTCACCAGGGTTTCTGGTGATTGACTATATATGACTATAGTTAGATGAGGTACCATAAACCAACACCGAACATAACTCACCTTGCACAAAAAATGACTAGCCAATTTGATTGTGGGTCTTTTATCAGCCGCAGGAAGAGACGGAGACCAAAGAGCTCCTAGGAACAGTGGTTCCATTGGTGGGAAAAAAATGGGAGGCGATGTCGGCATGGACCTTTGGTGGTCGTTCGAAATCACCATTAGTAGTCGAAAGGTAGTTCACCCCCCAAAACGTGTAACTTGTGAAGAAAATATCACGAACCCTGAGTTCTTTGCGGATCAAAAGAAAGGACCTCCACAGTTTTTGTCAGTTTTGGGTTGTAAGCTGTCCAATTTTTTTGGGTGACACATAACACATATGTATTTCCTGGCAAATGAGTGGCCGACAAAGGTCCGTTTAGCCAGATATTGGCGCCTTCACCAGCAGAGACCTTGGTAGCTCTTACACAACAGCCGACCGCCCTGGCTGTTCAGTGCTGGAGCTTCACTATTCCTGGCTCAAAACAAGCTGGAAGTCAACAGATGGGTTTGGGAAATGGTCTTCCTTTGGAGAAAGAGAGTTTTTCTACCTCTGCTTTTGTTTCAGAGATGGTACCTTTTAATCAAAGTTCAGGTGTCAAAGAACGACTACACTTCAAGAATACGGACAAGTTGAGATAGTTGGTTGATATTCATCCCCCCATTCATCTGGGAAAAGTCATAGGTCTTGACCCAGGCCCATGACTAGATTCCCATTGTTGAAGCCCAACCCCAAACCACAAAACATCACTTGTCCTACCATGACCCAGACTCGCACCATGGGCGCCCCGGCGAGTCGGCGATTGTGGCGAGCCGGTGCAGTGCTGGCTTCTTGGCCATTAAACCTATGATCTTTTTGGATGGATGGTGTGAACAGAAGGGTAGGTTTGGACATGTTCTGACCTACATGGCATGGTCAACACTTCAGACCATGGGAATCCTTAGAGACCACATGTTGTTGTTTATTTTCAATATTGACCATCCAATTTTGAGTACCTGATCTTGGCCCGATATTACCTGGATATGACTGGAAACAATGAACACGGATGAAGCTGGAGTACAAACCAACCAGCAATTTGGATACAGGTCGAGAGGGGGTTGCTGCGACAAGAACAAGATTGTTGATACATGAACATCTCTACTTCAGAAGGTGCGATACAGATTTTGATGCATACCCACGTCGTCACTTGTGGCTGGCCGAAGCGTGTCTCTACTTTCCTACATCTCATTTGTTCGGTGACTTGTGTACTTCTTCCACACTAACAAGTCCTTCAAGAACTCCAGCTCGGAACCTATACCAGGAACAGATTTCCAACTCAGATTTTTCTAAGCTTTCATCCCAAAATGGACACTTTGGAATATCATAAAATATCTCGACTTCTTCCGACATTTAAAGCATCTTTCAGAAACCGAGATGAATCTTCCAGGCTGCATGGGCACTTTGCCTTGGAGGCGGAGAGGGTACAGATCTTTGAAGTTGGCTTGGAGGAAACATGGAACGCGTAGAAAACTTGGGACTTTCTTTGAGAACTGTCCTGCAAGCCAATTTCTTGAGAGCCAGACCTGGATTTGCTGAAGATATGCAAAACACATGGGGAGATGCCCAACCCCAACCAGTGGTGGGCACGCATGGGTTTTGCCCCATGTGAGCTGATGGGCCCCTGGTAAAACGAAGCGTCATTTCGACAAACAGTAGGATGCCGTGGTTCTGCCATGTTCTGCCCATGCAGGTACATCGTATGGGTTCGGGGCACCCGGTGGAGTTGTGTGGAAATTCTACGCCCTTCTATTGGATTGTTGCAGATTCATGACTTTCGACATGAGTAGCCTGACACGGATTTGCCATCTTGGAGCCTCCCTGGGTAGTTATCTGACCCTGGCTCATGTGTGTTGCTAAAAGTGTATATGTTAAAGAGTTTGTTTCTCAGTGTCCTGGTAGATAGAATGGTTTCAAGGAAAATCACGAAGGGTGATCTACATCGAGCAGATATATATATATATATATTTTGGAGCCATGACATTTGCAAGGAAGAATTGAACTTCTGACTTGAGGACCGACCAAGATCCTGTCCCACCTTCCTGGTTTTTTCAGATCAGCAATGGCCAGAAGGATGATAATTGTCTTCCGTCATACTACCCGATTTCAGCGCGATTCTTACGGGCCATCATGGGAATTCCGCGGTAAACAAACGGGAACCAACCCACACTCGATGTATCCTCATCATCAGTTGGATCCCGCCTATGTTTTCTTGATGCGTATCTAGCATTTTAGGGGTTATTGGAGAATATTGGAAACCACGCAAGACCACAAACAGATTTCAGAACTCCCAGTCCTTTGTTGCTAATCCCCAAACACCTTCTACAAAAACCCTTCTCAGATGGATGAAACAAGGTCAAGATCACCATGAATTCCCCATTTTTGCGGATCCAAGAATCCACATCAGCCGGGTTTGCCAAGGGTCTCTTGAGCCATGCCCATTCCCAGGTTCGTTTCCTGCGCCCGCCCTCGTGGCCCAGCGCAGCCGTCCTCGCCATCGTTGCGCAGTGCCGACGCGTCACGGCTGCGGCGGCGCGCGCTGCCGGAAACCACGCTGGCGCTGGCGGACTTGGCGGCCACTCCAACGGTGGCCTGGAGAAAGTTCATGTTAACCAATTGGGTAATATACTGGTAGGTTAACCCAACAATATATATATATATATTTATTAATTAACCATTGTAAATATATTGTTAACCATCATAATCATAATTGACAATTGGAAATAAGGTTCATACTGGGTAATGGTGGTTAATAATTATCAATATTTATAGGATAAACCCAACAATAATGAATATACTTGGAGGATCATTCCGCGGATCCTGTGGTTTTCATAAGTATAATTAGTTCATCCATATAGATGGGATAAGCCACTGAATGGGACCAGGGGTTCCAGGGTTTATGAATCATGGGCTCCTTCCAGTAATTGGAACTTAGCTGAGAGGGAGTAGTCCTATTTTTTCAGTGGTAGGTGGTCCATCTAATGGTGGCCTTTGCAGTTTGTGTCAAGATTTTGAATTGAAACATTATTTTGTTTGTATTGACTCTTTCTAGTTCTGTACTTTTTTTTGCTGAAATCGCCGACGCCTATGGGCTGAAAATACAGCCTGTCTTCGATGATGCTCAGCTTGCAGACCAGCTCCAACTGCCACAAGGTGGTGCTTCATAGTTAGCCAATGTAGGTTTGTAATTCCAATAGCTGGGGTTTGTCCTAGAGATATCGATCCAGTCTATGAGGGTTCTAAACCAACAAACATTTCACTGGGGCACCCCGGATTGCCATGACCCCACCGCGTTCATGCGTTTTTCTCAGGTGGTGAGCTGTGCCTTCAATGTCATAACTTTCTTGCCTCAGCGGCTCGGCAATCAGGGGAAGCTGCAGCAGAACCCCCATGGATTTCCATGCTTTTGACGTCAAAGTAGCTGGGATTTGTGGATGTTCGTCACCCTGAAAATGATCCCTTAAGATGAACATCCACAGCCATATTTAGATTTATAGTAGTTTCTTGATCCCTTAAGCCATACTTAGGACAAACTCCGCTTGCAATGGTGGCAGATGGTTTCGAAGAAGAGCTTTCCCACGGTATTTTTTTCCTTTGAAAGGTAGGAAGATTCTACAACCTGCCCGCTATAGATGTTTAGAAGTGCAGGTTTTTTCAGCAGGAATGGATCAGATAGTCTGCTTAACTCATTGCTGGGCATTTTTCCTTTTAGCGCCCTCAATTTGTGGGTAATCCCCAAGATTTTTTGCAATGCCTTCCTTGTTCTGACGCGTGACAGCCGAGGTATTTGTGGCTCCTGATGGTTTTCCTGCCCAACTGGTCTGTGACGAGGCTTCGGGCTGCACAGTCTGGTCTGTCATACACACCAGGACAAAGAACAATCAAAGGACATGGATAAACCTGGAGTTGGAAATTTCTAGTTGCTTGCATATTTGGACCCAAGTGGCATCAGACCATTAATCATTAATCAGACTCGTCTCGAAAAAACTCAGCTTTTCGTACTGCAGAGACGCACCAGTTGCGACCAATCGCATCACTGTGGAAGGATTGAGCCTGCAGGAAACAGCAAACTTCAACCTGAATCTTTTAGAGCCGTTGCCCAATTTCACCTACCCAAGGGAATGAGTAAGGATAATGTGGATGGCGGACAACTATGGATACTTTGTGGCACCAGGTATGTGTAAAAGGCTTCATGCCACAGTCTCATAATCAGGCATTCTGACAATACAGGACCAAAAGCAACTGTTCACTGCTCCAAGATACATGGATTTTCCAGCTCTAGTTCCTTGGCGTTTTCTTCCCCTATGTGCCCTAGAGCGTATTTTCTTGGACCAGAGCAGTATCGTTGTGACAACCTATGCACAGACAAACCTTGCAAGAAAGATTCCCCTTACGCAAACAGACAGGGTCCAGCACGTCGTCGTTACCCAAACATGGCAATGAGGATTTCAGTGCACGAAATGAGTGACTCCGCTGAAGTATTTTCGTTCAGCTTTTTTCTTTTCATCGCTTGGTCCCTTTCTTGCTTGAACTTGGACTTGAACGTTGGATTTTCGAACATGTGGCATTTACATATTGATATCCGCCTTCACAGGGTTCGGCTGTTGAGAATTCAGGTGGCGAGACTGTGGAGGTTGAAGCTTGGCCTGACATGACCATTGGCGAGTTCAAGGACAGGCTGCTGAAATTGCTGGAGCACAGAGAGGACGAGCTCGAGCTGGAAGTCTTGATCGGTGAGACAAGGTTACTTGACGACCGTCAAACAGTCATGCAAGCTGGGATTTCTCCAGGGGCTTTTGTGCACATGGTCAAAAAAGGGGTGGAATGGTTGGAATACGACCTCAACTTGGGAATTCGCCCTCCTGACGTGTGCAATGTCAAGATATCAGATGGTGCCCCTACCATTCCGACATGGACTTTTACAGGGCGCGCGTCTTTTGCACGCGTGCTCATTCCCAGTTCTGTGTCTGAGATTGAAGACTTTGCGTTTCAGAAGTGCACTTCACTGACTCATGTCACAATTCCCAACTCGGTGACTGTGATTGGAGTGGGAGCATTTCAAGCCTGCACCTCTTTGAGAAAGGTTGCAATTCCCCACAGTGTCACTCAAGTTGGACCGTTTGCATTCGGCGGTTGCAGTTCGCTTATCAAGATCACACTACCCGACTCTGTGACTGAGATTGTAGTCGGCACATTTCAAGCCTGCACCTCCTTGGCCAATATCAGAATCCCGGATTCTGTAACCAAGATCGGAACTACGCATTTGCAAAGTGCACCTCGTTGACCAGCATCGCAATACCCAACTCTGCGACTGCCATTGACATAGGTGCGTTTCAAGCTTGCACATCGTTGACCACTGTGACAATCCCCAACTCTGTGAATGTGATTGGAAAGGATGCATTTCAAGGTTGCACATCGTTGACCAGTGTCACGATTCCCAACTCTGTGACTGTAATTGGCAAGAATGCGTTTCAAGGTTGCACATCGTTGACCAGTGTCACGATTCCCAACTCTGCAAGTATGATTGGAGTGGGTGCATTTGAAGCTTGCACATCATTGACCACTGTCACAATTCCCAACTCTGTCACTGAGATTGGAGAGGCTGCATTTGCGAATTGCAGCTCATTGACAAGGGTCACAATTCCCACCTCTGTCATTTGGGTTGGTAGTGACGCGTTTTGGAATTGCCCGGCATTGACAACTTGGGCGCTTCCAGACTTGATGACCCAGTGGAACTGGACACTTCTTTTCAAAAGAATTGCTTGGGCCTTGTTGTCCCCACGCCAGAAGGAAACACGAAGCATTCTTTTGCGTTTCTGTATGTGTGGTATGCTTCTTGATCTGACACGTGTCAACCGCCCCTCCACGTGTAGATTGAGACTTCACGGCATTTTTTGGGCTGTTGGATGTTTGCTCACGATGCGAGACGCGTGGAGCGGTTGAGGAAAAAGAGGGAATTGATGCGGCCTGTGCATTGTTGATTTCCAACCGTCAAATGAATCACACTCAACGTCGGCCCCCAATCAAATCCTGTCTTGCTGGAGACGTTGCAAAGAACCACATACCAGCTGGTGGCTTGAAATATATTGTGTTAAAACCCTGTTTGTGGGCAATGACCCCAACTGACTAATATTTGTCAGGCGGGTAGAAGCATCAGCTACTGTAGCATAGTGTAATATAGTTTATATCATTATTTCGATGAAACCAAAAGCAAGTTGATCACTAAACACATATCTCGATAGAGAAGTCAGCACTAGATTTTCGTACTGACTTGTTTCACTTGCGCGTGCACGTTTGGACCTACATGATCTACAAACAGGCCACCTAAAGATGGAGACGTGATTCGACACCATTTTTGATTGCAATTTTAGTGCGTTTTTTCACCGAAGATCCCTAAACATAACATTTGTATCTGGTTGGTGGTTCCACATCTCTTGTTATTCCTGATCCCCATGATACCTCCTAGCAGGACGGTTTTTACTCCAGTCAACACATGGTTTCGGGATGGGTTGAAAACAACATCTTATTTTCGCGGGATGGGTCACCATTGAAAGTAAAATTCTTGGAAGCAGAAGGTTTTTTTTGGGGCTCACTCTCTAATTTGGGGTACCTATCAGTTGACCCGGACCCATACCTTATCTTTTTGTTGGTTAAGTTGTAATTTCGTCTTGGGTGGATTCGTATCCCTTCTCTTGATGGTCGAATCATACTAGAGAAACTCGTTTTGTCGATGTCATACTCCCATAAACACCCTGCTTGATGGTTCCATGATACTATTTCTGATGGCTTACAGACCCATTTTTTTGGTTTCCCAGATTTTCCCATGACATGTAGTTTACAATCCCAGGATCTGGCCCCCCTTTGACTGCAACAAAACTCCGCTGCAGGAAAATCATGGAGCCGTTGTGGCCGGTGCTGCTCTTTTCGGCCGTGCATGTCTTCATCGTCCTGAACGTGGCATCGGTGAACAGCCGCCGAGCCCAGCATGGCACAGGAAAATAACGGGAATTAAACCGTCTGGTTTGGGATATCATGGGGATGTAGTGGGTAGGTATATATATATATATATTAGTATATATATATTCAACCCTAGGATAATGATCTCAATAAACTGATATTTTGCTTGTTGGCGAGCACAACAATCTGGCTCTCGTCTTTGCAAAGAGTGCGACCAGCTGGAAAGTGGAAAATTAAAGTAACTGATGTTTGGCAGATGGATTGCAACTACCATCGGTTATTTTTTGATGGGGCTCATTTGGGGCGGACTGGACCTATGATACCATCTTTGGGCGGGATGAACATCAAGAAGTACAACACATTTCGGTGTGAACAGAGGGGTACCAGGGTGAACGGAGCCATAGTCTTTCTCCGGCCGGGGCTTTGTGTGACTAAACTGACTAAGATGCAGAGATCCGCGGCGGGGAGATGACCAGCAATGATTGGAATGCAACAAACTGTGGAAATTCACATGATTCAAAGAAACACGTGGGGAGTGCAACCACCAAACATGAATGTAATGATCCGGAGACATGGTGAGTTTTTCAGTTGCCAAGATGACCAACTCAGTAGGCATTTTGATCTGGGCAAAGCTTAGTCGGGTAAGTTGATGGCTCGATTCCTGGCTACGACGAGGAATTCAAATGCCCATTTGAAGTACATATTTTTGTAGTATCTGAGTTTGTCCATGTTTATCCCCCTTTATAGATGATTTTCCCAGCTATAAACCTCCATGGCTAGTTTGGGGATTTCCCAGCTAGCAACGTTTGATGACACCGGAGGGTACTTCCATTTATCTCATTTATGGGATGGACAGCTACATGAAGTTGGTTATATATCACATGATTATGCAGCTACTCATTCCATGATTCTCCAATAATTATCCCATCTGATTGTTGGTTATTTACATCAGTTAAAGCTCATATTAGTCCTATGAAACATCCCCAGTTAGTTCCATGGTGTTCCAATGATTTCCGGCGTTGTGCCCAGGTGACAACCTCTCAGACTTCACGGAATTGGCCAAAGTCTTTGATCCTCGTGTGAGTTTCTTGGCATGGCCTGGGAGATAGGGGGTGCAGTTGGGACCAATGGGAATAACCCCCATCAGTTGGGATATGGAGGTTTCCGAAAATGAGGGGGGTACACCAAGTCATGCAAGTCATGGATGACCATGACTTTGTACTGAAACCCATGGTGACTTGGGTATCCCCCGTTTTAAGAACCCCCCCTATATAGTCACCATAGTTGAGGCCTTAATAAGTGGAACCCCCAAATAGTCAAGTTGTAGAGCTGGATCATCCTGTGATTCTCAGCCATGGCCAGGACCTTGCAGATGTCTGCAGCAGTGTTGGCTTGGAATGCCGGAAATGAAATGCTCTACAAACTTTTCTTGGGATTCGCCTCATGTTTTTTTTTGGGGTTCCCCAAGTTCTTTGGTTCCAAATTCATTTCTGACATGGCCCTCAGCAGGGCATTCTGGAACCTCTCAGCCACTGATGCGGCCCTTGCGTGCCATGCTCCGCCATGGGACGGCGCCTGGTGCCGCTCTTTGGGGCTGCGGGGGTGTTGGTGACTTTCTCCTTTCTAAGGCAGGATGGGATCCCCATTTGAGCAGTTTGCACGGGCTCAAAAACTACCCTTCATGAAGAGATGCTCCAACACATTATAGGCAAGTGATACCCCCGAAGGGATTATTTGGCGATTTTGCCTCTTGATCTACCAAGTTTCCTCCCCTTCTATCTGGGGTGTTGGGAGCAACCCTGATAAAATTTATGTCCATTGGGGATTATCATACTCCATAAACTGGGAACTTTCTATGCCCTATGCAAAGCATCCTGAAATGACACGTGCCTTCCTGGGCCCTCGTCAGGCTGAGATTCTCTGCCGAAGAGGCTGTGGCGAGGCGGATGCCGCCATGAAACGAAGCCACACAATTGATCATTTTAGCGTTATATACACTGTATATGTATATATATACACATGAAAATGAATAGATATGACAAATGTTGCATAGACCAAGTTTGAACATCAATAAACGGTCCATTTTTGTGGAACAAATCATGACCCAGAACCTGATGTGTTCGCCTTGGTGACCTCAGCGCAGTGGATCTTGTAGGCTGCTCATTGTTGGTGGCTTTTAGCTTTAGTATGATTGGGTGCCAAAAAACGTTTTGATTGCTGGTTGCTGCACATTCCCAGACTTTCTTGGTTCATAGTGGTGCTTATGTTCGCCTGATTGTTCACTTTTCAACCCTCGTCCTCCTGGGAAGGTCCAATGACGTGCCAGCTCCCAGCCTCTCCGTGCCAGGCGGCATATACATTTTTGGTTTTCTCCAAGGGGTGTAGGGGAATATGACTCATAAACGTATGAATTTAGGATTGAGGCAAACATTCGCGCTCAAGCCGCATGACATGATCCATGCCGAAATTCATTTTTTTCCCCAGCTGTTTTTCGGATATACTGGTAGCTTGCGAAGAAAACCTGCTATGGCTGCAAAAATAGGACACCATTGAAATCACAAATGACACACATGGCCTGCCAGTTTTAAAGAATGTAATTTTGGATGTGGACTTGGCACTTGGTCTCCCCCTGTTTTGGTCGAACCCCACGTCTTGGTTGGTTGACTCCCAATTTTGATTGGCTGTAGACTGTAGAGATCCCTAGTTTTGCTGGATAGATCCTTATTCTTGTTGGTAACATCACCATTTTGTTTGGTCAATTCCCTATTTTGCTTGCTTCAATGTCCAATTTTTGTTGGATGAATCGCAACATTGGCTGAAGCAACTCATCATTTCCTGCTGTTTGATCTGCTCACATTCTTTGTTGCTAAAAAGATAGAACCAACAAGTCATGGACACCCTGCCAGATGCCGAGCAGCTCTCCACCTCCATTCAAAGCACTGAAGGCTGGGCCCAGGGTCACTGTCACCAGCCTCACCCTCATGACCACTGTCATAGCTATCACGCTACAAGACTAATTTTCAGGATGCTTTGCTCGTTCGCCACTGATTTTGGGAGATTGTCATCATTCTGACCGGATTGATGTGGTTTTGGATTACTGCCTATGGGCCCAGTTTTTTTTTTTGACTGCCACGGAGTTCACCAGAGCCATATCATTCTGGATGGCCCAGCGAGCGCGGCAGGAGGTGGCACCACGCCGCCAACCATGCTGAGATGGGTAGGCAAAACGTTGGGCCATTTTTTCAGGCATTTTTTCGGCATTTTTTCACGATGAAAAATATGAAAAAACCCTGCAATTTTGGGGTATTTCTGCGTTATTTTTCAGCGGTTTTGGGGTTCAGGAATTGACACTGGATTTGAGGGTGACCTGGTAGCCACCGAAAAACGATGGACATGTAGCGGTCTTGAGCACAAGTTTCCGACTGGAACTGGCCATCTCCCTAGTCTGAGTTGAATATTCTATCGCCGATTTTCATGGGACTGCGTGGGTACGATCTCGGCCAAGCTCGGTTCTCTTGAAGTCTATAAGATCTATAAGACCCCCAAATCGTTGGGTGTGGCTTTTTACCAAAGTACCAGTTCCGCAGTCATTTGAGGGCTCTCAAACTAGGCCGCCCGAAATTCATCTTCAAAGTAGTTAGACTATTTTATCCATTTTAGATTTTGAAACAGCCCTGATTTTGGGAATCCACAATTCTAGAGGAGCAAAGCCATTTCTGCATTCCTTTGAGGATCTTCCCATTGAAAGATCTGGACTACTTTGCACCCGGAGGTCCTAGTGCTGCTGTTGCTGCGTCCCCGGCGACGACGTCAACGACATCGACAGTGATCTGGCTCAGTTTGTGATTGTCCGGGTGGTGAGTGGTGGAATATTCTTGCCGCGATTTGGATCAATGTTCGTATTTTTCTTGAATCT
This sequence comes from Symbiodinium sp. clade C Y103, assembly GCA_003297045.1. Lineage (NCBI taxonomy): Eukaryota > Dinophyceae > Suessiales > Symbiodiniaceae > Cladocopium > Cladocopium sp. clade C. Next base: position 47,346 of record BGPT01002044.1, on the reverse strand, counting down.
TGAGAGAAATATGAAGATTGAGATGGAAATCGATTCAGATCGATTGGGACAATCTTTTTGAATGGAAGTTCCACCGATTTCAATTGTAGGCTTCAGGTTGAACATGGACCCATGCATGCTCAACGTTCCAGGGACAAACCCTAGCAGTCGCATTGTCCAAAAAACAGCATGAGGTGATTCACGGTGGTAGGATGTGAGCGAATCTATACTACAGATACTAAAACCAGTTTGTCAGACTTACCATCTGGTTATTTAACATAGCCATTTTTCAAATGGCTCATTTTGGATGATTTTCCCAGCTAGGAAGCTCCATTTAGTTCGGGGATTCTCCATGGCTATGTTAGTCATAACCAGAGGGTAATTTCTTTTGGTTTATCTATGGAAAATCACCATTTTTCATGGGAAAATCCACTATAAATGGCCATTGTTAATAGCAAACTGTTAGTTTACCAGAGGGTATCTCCACCTAAATCTCTGTGGCACCTTCGGCGGAGTTGGAGGTGGTGACCCCCAAACCTGTGGACACGAGGCAAGCTGTGGAGGGTGCTGGGTTCTGAGTTCCAACAGTGATCATGTGGTTTAGCAGGGGTCTAGAATCGCATTAAAGACTAGGTGTGTGTGTGTGTGTGTGTGTACATAATCAGATATATGTGATGATCATATCCACACTATTACACTACATATGTATATATATATATACATATATTATACATAAAAGACACCACAATATACAGATAACATATGTACAGAATGGCCAATATGGTAGACGTCCTTGGATTCCCAGGCGTTATGACTTTGTCTTCTGCGCCAACATCATAGGCCCTGTTTAATGATGAGTCGTGCAGGGAATGAGGATTTTTTGACGGACTCGGATTTGGAAGGGGCCGAAACCTGTTGAACAAACTACAGCTCCGGCAAAACGACCTTGTTGCCTGAGGCAACATGGCACGTACAAATGGATTTTTCCGGGAAAACGGGGGAAAACCAGACAACAATGACATTGATGGCTGCAAACCTTCTGAGCTCAAGTGACTCAAAAGGCGCTAGCAGGCACACCCAGAGCTGCCTCGGACTACCTTGCAGGTTTGCACAATCATAGCTGCATTTTTTTGATTTAGTGCATACAAAAAATATTCATAGAAATCCCAGAATTGTCACATGGATTTTGGCAATTTAATTTGAGCTTTGCCAAATCTACTTCTGCAGGCACTCTGGGAAATGCGCTGCAGGCGTTGAAGGCCCAATATGGTGGTTGTCAGATCGATGCCCATTTTTGGGGCCGCATCCCAGAGATTTTAGGTCTGGTTACCTTCGAATTTTACCTGGCAATGAGAAACCTGCACCTTTCAAGAGCAATGAGATTCTGGAATGTTCCCACGGAATTCCCATGATGCTTCTTGGCAGTCTTCCCAGCTATCAGGTTCTCTCCAGTATATCTCCCCTTCCCCCTACGTATGTTGACGTCCAAGCCAAGTTTTCCTCAAGGCCGGGTATAGTCAGAAATCTCAGATGAAGCTCTCCTGCTTTATTCAATGTCTCTAAGAGCCAACGGCACCACCTATCACCCCGGCCCCAGCAGTCAGAGCACGTCAGGCCTTTCTGATCATTGCCAAGAGAGTGCAAGACAGGCCAGGTGATCAGTGGAAAGAGAAGCCGTGGGTACACCCAACCAGACTTCGAGGGTCACGTGTATTTGCAAACCATGCAGGTCTTCCTACCAAGCGTTTACAGTGACATCACCGGATGTGTCCACAGTATCAGAAAGATGATTTCCATGCTGGTTTTGACTGGCACTGTAGTGGGGGTGCTCTGTCCATCACGTCCCCACGTATTTTCTGGGAGATTGTCCAGAATCAGGCAGCCAACATTACAAACAGACTTTGTATATCTTTGTATATAAAATTGCTATTTGAATATCCCACTCATATCATAAAGACTCCTAATATATAAGCAGTGTTCATTTATTCTTCGTTCCCATAATTGGCATATGACCGTATTTTCTGTGAACTTGTACAATTTGGGATAGAATCATCATTGCTTCCTGGACTACTTATTCTGGTTATTTCTGACAATATCGACTTAGAGTAACTCCCCAAAAAACAAAACTAAGTAAAATCCCACTGAAGTACGGTTAGTACATTAGCAACATCATCTAAAATCTATCAACATTTCGGGAGTTACGAACCGAACTTATCACAACTCCGTATATATATATATATAGATATAATAAACCCAAATTGAAGGTGCAGTTCCCCAAGTGCCCCAAGAAGTGCTCTACAAGTGGCCCCCAAAAAAGAGTTTAAAGTCAAACGTTATAATAAGTTATATCTACCAGAAGCCATAGAATTCACCGAGTTATAAACGGTTATAAATCACCTTAGCTATCGAAAACGTTGGCCTCACCTCATCTCAGGGGTTGGCGCGTCCTAGTGCAGCTGCCGGCCTTGGGCCTGCGAGAAATGGACTGGGCGGCCTTGGAGGATGACGAAAACGGCACCGCGCTGGGAGAGGTTCTGGAGCTGATGCTCGGGTTAGAGATGGAGATGGTTGGTGGTTGTGGTAATTCATGGGAATTTCATGGGATTCTAATGGGGATTTTTCTGGGATTTCAATTGGATTTAATTGAGATTTAATGGGATTTAGCTGATTTGTTTGAGGTTTTGAAGGGTTTTAATGGTTTATACAACTGATGTAGGTTCGTGAGGGAACTTGGGGGATGGGAAGCTTGAGGGATTGAGCTGATGGTTATTTGTGAAACCACTGTTTGTATGATGACTACAATCTATACACATTGTTACTACTTAGAATTTCTATGAGTATTGTAAATATTTCTATTGGTATTATTGTCACTAGCTAGATGGACAACGGAGTTACTCAAATTGTGCCATACTGCGTTATAGCCCATGAAGCAACGAGTTAGCTAACTTTAAAATGAACAATAGCACATAATATTAACGCCCATTTGATTGTGATGATGATGACCATCATACTGTCATTACTTTCACAGTATTTATACTTCTTTTCAAAAGCATAAGAACAGCAAGAGTATATCACAAGAATAACACATTTACCACGTTGGTTATCTAGCCAAGATTCCCTGCCGTCGCCATTCACTTGGAACCAGGACCGAGCTGAGGAAGCTCTTCGAGATAGACGAGGCATGGGTGACCGGGGTAAACACCCGGGAGTTCAGGGGGGAAACAACATCGAAACAACATCCTGAAATCTGAAAGAGCTCTTGGGCATCTTTTTTTGGGGACTGCAATGATGTTTTGGGGGAAGACAATGCAAATCCGGTTGATTTCTGATGTTGAAAGCATACTGTACTTGCGTACTGTGTACTCTGATTCGCCCAGAGTAATTGGCACACCTGCCTCTCAGGGTGCGAACATGAATCCCAGCCAGTTGTACAAGTTGGATGGTGAAACAGGTGTTTTTCTGAAACTTGCGACCAAGGTCAGAGTTTTCCCACCCCTGAAACCCAAAGATTGAGAATTTCTGGCTGTATGGCCATTTGGTGGTTCCTTAAACTAGAGACCTCAAAAAGTGCCGAAACCAATTATTTTTAGTAGCGAATCCGGTGGTTTTTGCGGGTCGCCAAGTAGAAGTCAGAAACAAAACCATTTTCCTAGGCTATCTCCGATGCTGCTTGGAGATTTTTCTTACCCCAATCCATTTTGGTGCTCAATTTCCCACAAGTTCTCATGGATTTTCGCTGCTGAAATTCTTTATAGTCTTGTTCTTGAAATCAAACTTTTATCACATAGTTTTGTTTTCAATCCCATTATTTTTTTCCCATCTTCTTGATGGTTAAATCCAATTTTTCTCATAGTTTCGTTGGTTAAATCCCAAGGTTTTGACAAAGAAAGTCTTCCAACTCCCTGGGTCGCCGGGAAGGCCTCTGACGCCGTGGCCGCGTCACGCGTGGCTGGCTGCTGGGCGCAGGGCTGTGATGTTTCGATCTGGTCCCTGGCGCAGGTGGGCACTGGACAAAATGGGAGTTGGGCCAGAAAAAACTTACACCAACAAAACCATGAGAAATGTTGGATTTTGCCAAAATATGGGAATTTCATCAAAGACGGTGATTTTAGCAAACAAAAATGGTCATTTAGATGTGATTAGATGGGATATAATTAGACTTAATCAATAAAAATATGCGAACATGAGGAACAGAGACAAGTTTCTTTGTCTAAACCCCAGTTTTGGAACATGACAACACGTTGAATGAGTGTTTTCTGATGTCCTGCACCATGGATGTCCAAGCCGTGCGCGCCTCGCAGGTTCATTCCCTGTGGCTCTCCGAGGTGGAAGTGCCTCATCTGTGGTTGGGGCCTGGCAAGGTACGCCGCGACGTCGGATGGAGATGTTTTTGTGGGACAACTTGGGGTGAGTTCATCATGAAAAACTGTGGGTAATGAGGAGTTCACCATCAAACATGGTGAACAAGTGAAAACTAGGGTATTTAACCATCAAAAATTGTGGTGAAATATAGGGCTTTAAACATTAACCATCAAACCGTATCAAACCATCACCTTTTTTATTGTTTTTCTTATAGTTTTTTGATTGATCTGGGTGCTGTAATATATTGCGTAAAGACACCTCACAGGAATCCCAATTGCAGGGGGCCTTAGAAACCCAGTTACCAGCTGTCAGTCCTAGCTTCTTCTGGATCATCCCGTTGCCGGTTAAACCGTTTTTCTGCTGGTTAACAACTATCATCCCACCATCTTGAAAGCCAGTTGAGCAGAGGCCCCAAACCTTCTGTTGCTTGAGGTTTTTCTTTTGGGTTGTTCACCTATATACCGCTCACATAGATTGGGGAGACTTCCAATCTGGTTCTAAACCACCCCAGCAGATACCTCCAGGAGAAATGGATGTTTGAACAACTCTTCGACAACTTGGGCGCTTTGAGCAACAATCGCCCCATCACCGGGCTGCACGCCGAAGAGCGACTGGGGACTCCACTGCGGATCTTTTGGGAGATGCAGCGCTACAGTCCGAGCAGATGCGCTCCGTGGGTCTATGGAGACTTGCCCTTGAGTTGAACCCAAAACCATCCCCAAATATGTCGATTTAGCAGGCCTAAACCATGGAAAAACTGGGGTACCCCCAGTTCAAGAAAGCTCCAGTTCTGAACAATGCCCCTTAAAACCCTGGTGGTTGATGGTCAAAAATGGGTTCTATCTTGCTTTTCCATGGTTTGTTATTTTCCGAATGCCACCAATCCAATATGAGAAGCTGTGCTCTCAAGCATCTCTCCAGGACGTTCTGATAGGATGATCCTGAATCAAATCCGCGGCTCAAGTTGGCAGCCCCAAAATTGGCACATTTGTCAAAGGAAATAGACCTAATTTTAAGTTCCCCGGGTTTAATTCGTTCTTTTTTTTTGTTGTTGGGTTTCAATGCTTTGTTTCTTTCCATCTGTGGATCATGTTCACAATTAAGCTTCACAGTGATTTTTCAAAGTTTTTTCAGGGGCTCAAAATCACCAACCAGTCTTGAGTATATGTCATTTATATTCATTTATTATCAATTGTTACCAATGATTACTATCATGCTGATTATCGTTATTCTATTCATCATTTTTGGTAATGATTATCATCATAATTATATTATCTCTCTCTCTCTATCTCTATATAATATATTATATATTATACATTTTTACTTGCAATCCTCATAGTCATTTATTGACATGTTCCTATTCATTTCAACTGGTATCTTTTTTGGTCATTGATCAACTCCGCTGGTTGCATCTTCCAAGGATACTTGGAGAGGCAGATTGCCTCGGCTCTGGTGGTGCGAGCTGAGGAACCAGCCTTTCGGCGGTTTTTATAAAGCAGCCTCATTGGGTCAGGGAAGTGTCGACGCAGAATTGGTGATCTATGATGAATAGAAACATGCTAGAATAGTTATTATAGTTACCCTCTGGTTGTTTAGCGTCGTCATGGAAAATCACCATGTATGATAGGTAAATCATCATGAATCATCTATAAATGGGCCATTTTCCATGGCTATGTTATATACCCAGAGGGTATAAAATAAGATCTTGGGTAACCTTTAATCTCTCGGCGAGGTGGCACATGAGACTGTGAGATATGGGTTTGGATGTTTGTCGCTCTATACACCTACACCTTTTTGAGGGCCCCGCGTGCACAACTCTGAGTTCCCTCTGGCACTGGTAGTGGAAAATCCCGCCATTTCACGAGTCCTTCCCAATAAAAAAAAACGACCATTTTCACCGGTCTTTGATGATCTTCGCCATAAACATGGTGAAAACCCATCACCGATAGTGCCGTCCCAAGGAGCCTTGCGCCTTTGTCTATGTGGGGCACATCATCCACCGCGAAGGCTGGTGGAAATTGAAGAGTTTCAACCGCTGGGCCTTCGCGCATCCCGATCGCCTGCGCGCCGACATCCCCACAGTGGCGGGGAAGATTGGGCAGCTGCTGCAGGCGAGCGGGGATGTTTCATGGCAAACATGAGATGGGATGAATGGGGATATTTGGACATATTTGGTATAATATATACATATGTGTATATATATATACACACGTGTATATATTTTTATATATAAATGGATATGTATAAGCAACTTAGCTTGATATGATGGTGTGTCTGAAAATAGGTAATTTGCCCAATGGCAATTTTCATAGGAAAGACGCTATCAAATTTTGGGGCACCGTATTTTCAGAAAAAAAACACATGGCGATGGATAATCTTCCTAGGAGGTTGCCATGTTTGATAACCAGAGGGTACAACTGGAATGAGGATAGGTGGCTAGTTGCCCAGTTGGAAATAGGCTAAGTTTCAGGCAAGAACCCTCCGAAACATGCTAGCCCTCTACAAAACGGGATGCTGATGCGAGAGTTGGCTTAGCAGTCCATAAACCTATTTTTGAAGTATGCATACCCCAGGAATTGTTGGTTATTTACGATCCGGTAAATTGATGGTGATTAATCTGGGATTTCTCCCCAGGTGTCAACAAATCCGCGCCAGGAGTACCAAATCAGCTGCGCCAATTTCTATGTCAAACTGTTGGGCCTCACCGGGCAGAACTTCGTCCTCTGACCGAGAGTAAGGTCTGGGGATAGACGTAGATCTGCATGTGATATACTTGGCGAGATATTTCGATGTATACTGTTATACATTTACATGATATACATGTGAGGATTGTAGGTATAGATATCCTTACAAATCGTATCAAATCGTCATCTGTGATGTTACATCTCCAAATGCATGTCAATGTGTATATACATGGTTGCTATGGTACGGTGGCAAATCTCAGGCAGACTCGCCGATATTGACTAAACAGTTAGCGCCACAACTATCGCCCCGAGGAGCTGGTGGGATGCTACCCCCCACGAAAAATGGGACTAGCCAGTTGGGCGGGTCCAACAAAAATAAATGCCACTTCAAAACCAGCTAAGAGACCGCACATATTTATCATTATTTGATGGGAAGAAAACTTCAAAAACTTGGCCATGCCAAACAAATCACACGCAACTTATGGGATGGTAAGTTGAATTACATATGTTTTTTAATGGGAAAACCAAACAAAATCAATGGTGATGTTTCTTTTTTCAACACTCAAACAGATGATTTAACACCATAGAAAACCACTATATTTGATGGACAACCCATGGAGTTCCCTGCAGATTTTCCAAAGAAATCACCCGCTGCTGAGGTGGACCTGGTGCACCAGGGCGCGGAACGACATGGTGTGAACTTCACAGCCAAGCGGGTGAAGAAAGCGATGCTGGGCTTGGGAAAATGCGGGAGTTGTGGGGATTGAACCACTGAAGACTGCGATCTACCTTGATTTCTGGGGACATTTTAAAGGGATTTGTAGGGAGATGATATAATCAGAAAGGTGGATCTATGGCTTTGTGGGAATACCTTCTTCATCTTTGGCATCTAGGAGGATTCCACTCAATCATAATCTTTGCATAGAATAGATGGTCATCATAAAGATCCTAAAGTGTATTGAGAATCTGGATCTATACAACATGTTTCGAGCATCTTCGAGCTTGATCCAACCCCTTGGGCCCCCCATCTTCATGCTTCGGGGGTGATGATTGGACGTTCACCTCTGTGAGGGAAAAGGTCCATGATGTGATGTGTAGCTGAAGCAGGCAAAACAGTGTCACCATGTGACAGTGAGGGCCGCGCTTTGCAGAAAGACTGTCATGCAACTTCTTCCCAACTGATTCCCCCCTTTTTCAGAGATGTTGCGCAGTGTTTGTGAAGGAACATTGCAAGTTCAGCCCCCAGAAGCCAGGATTTATCACTATTTATCAGCTTCTTCAGAAACACCGGTGTCCCAGTTCTGGGTGGGATAGGCAGCGGTGGATCTAAGGAACTGTAAGCTTTGCATGCAAGGACTGCTGCGGCCTGGTTGGGTCAGTCGGGGTCCATCAGGGCCTGGTTGTGGCTATCCTTGCCATCGTCGTCGTCGTCATCATTCATCATCCGAAATGCCAGGTAGCAGGAATTACAACCAATACATTTGAACTTAGCCATCTTCATTCCATAAATCCATCCAGGTAGATCACAGGACTTCACGACAACGTCATGACATTTCTGTTGTTTATGGTCAGTAAGGGAGACCACCACATCGTTTCCCATCATTTCAGTTTAGTGAGCTCACCCATTCGCCCTTAATAATCAACATCCCAAAGACAAGACCATTGTTTGGTGGCGGACTTGTTCATGTTCAGACCAGCAATGAGGGGGATTTCTCATTAGATGGAATCAATAATCTATTCATGTCTGGCATATAGATGCAAGAAACGCATAAGATACCATATAGAATAGAGTATACATGTACACCAATCTTATCGTATGACATCCCCAAAAGAGGATTTTTTCCGCCTTTGACTTTAGTGCTGTGTGACAGCGGTAGAGACAACCAGCTACGCGTGAAATCCCCACCAATGATTGTGATCATGAATTCAACANGGTGACGACACACACCTGGGGACAGTCGAATGCACGGATGCAAGATGACGAATGCCGGATCGAATGCATACGAATGCATTGTCTTAAGGTGGATACACAAGTGCCGATCTGTATACCCACTAAGGACGGAATGGCATACTCATTTTTCTTTTTTTCCCCATGGGGGTGACGAAAATATTATGCAGTTTTTGATACGGCAGGGCACCGGTGGTTAAAGATGCAGTCAATTTAACAGCGGTACCCAAAAATGGATGGTTTAGAATGGAAAATCTTATACAAATGGATGATTTGGGGGTACCCCCATTTTAGGAAACCCCCATCTGGTTGTCTGGTTGTTGAATGATAGGGAAATTGTGGATCCGCCTGGTTGGATGTCCCAGAAAGCCATGAATTAGAACTCAAATCGGCGGAGATCGAGGCGAGCCATGATGGGCCCAATTCTACGAAAGTGGGGCTTGCAGGACAGACATCCCAAGCCACGAAAAAAAGGCTCTGCAGATGGGTTTGTCCAAAAAATTGGATACCTCCTAAATCCCTAGGTTTGTCATGGTTTGTCATCATCTTTCCTATTCAATGGCCATTATTGGTCTACACCCCATTCTCAGGCGCAGATAGGTCTGACATGTTCTGATTTTCGCAGCACCAGGAAGTGCGGGACTGGACCGCCACGTTATCGGCGGGGGAGCGGCAACGCTTGGCCTTTGCACGGCTGTTCATGATGCTGGCGGCTGGGATGTACCAAGGATCACTGGATTGGTTGAAGGGAACATGTGGAGGAAATCAATGTTTTACCCATCACATATATTTACATATTATAGGTAAACAGGTCGGTATAGTGGTTTTCTGAAAATCTTCCCTTAAACCACTCTTGTTGCAGCCTTCCATTTGAGATCATTTGAGAACTTCAACCTGTTTCTATGGGCAATATTCGTTTCCAGTGTGTCGCTGATGGGTCCATGCTGAGGCGCTGCGCTCGCGGTGTGAAGAAAGACGCAGACCGCAAAAGCACCACGGCAAGGTCAAGAGGCTTGTTTTCACTGAACTTCCAGATGTAGCAAGCTGCACAAGAGCAAAGGTTGAACCGGTTGAACCTGTTTCGTGAAAAAAACACGATGGGACCATTGGGATGGATGGAGACAGTACCAGCTATTTTGGTATGATGACGACAGAGAGGATTCCAGATTTGTATGTTTCCATGGCCACATCACCTAATGGAGGCTTTAAGCCCATTGCTCTCCATGCTCTCCTCTTTCACCATTTTTCACCATCGGCCCAGGAATATCTCCCTGGACACACACAAGGCGCAGAGCACCACAGCCCTCAGCCGAATGGCAGGCCTTGGAGGCCTTGGAGCTGTGATACCTCTGTGGCGGCTCAAGGTCCCGTTGATTCTCCTCTTTTTTATCTGTTCAGTATTGTTCAGTCTTAGATTTTGAATATACCCCAGCACCATCTCTACATGTTTTCTGGAACAGCTTCTTTCCTGATGACATGATCACACCCCCTCTTTCGTCCACCTCTTCTGACATGTTGCCCAGCGGGCACGAGATGATTCTAAAGCCGCTGGTTGGGTCTTATGGAGATCTAGACAACTCCGGTGAGAATCAACGGAGCTTGCTTCCCAGACCAACGGAGGACCTCCTACACTATTCTGGCACAATCCTACAAAGGAGTTTTAAGATATTTTCGCAGTCATATGCCAATACAATGTGACTAGGACCGCTACAGCTTTGTTCCATCCACAACTCAATAGAATGCAGATCCAACAACGGTTGCGAGGCTCGCTAGGATGTTTGAAGGGCCATTTTTTTTTTCCGATGCAAACTTGGAAGCACATTCCACTTAGTAGGCGGTCAATAAGCCACAGGTAGCTGGAGTTTATGTGATGGTTACACGTGTCACGTGTCGTAAGAATGCTTTTTTAAGCATAGACACCAACAGGACTGCACATCCGAGTTTGGAATTGGGGTTTCCGTTTCGCGAGATCAGATTCAGCGTAGGAGTAGCACGTGTAGCCGTGATGTTGTTGCTTGTTTCATGGGTTTAAACATGTTTAAACAGCTCTCATGGAGTAGGGACAGCAGGTTCCGGCCATCATCCCACGCCACGTTTTGGACGCAGCCTGGGCAACGATCTTTGGAAGGCGGGCCAAAAGGAGCTCACTGCGCCCGAGTCCCTTGGTTGCACTGCGCCGGTGGCACTCCCGGGCTGGAAATTAAAGAGCTGGGGAAAAATCCAAGACCGGAAGGACTCAGACCAAGCTGGTAAATTTCACCAAGAAAACCAAAACCTCCATTAACTTCGTTGAACAGATTTGAAGATTAACTAAGATGAATTTTAAGCTAAGATTAGGCATGAAAGTATGACCAGACCCTACCATTTGCTTCAAAACTTGGAGCACCCAACTCACTTTGTGCTGAGATCTGAGGCTGGGTCGCTTATCGCGTCAAGCTGGACTAAGAACCTTGGACAGCATGGGAGTATCCAAAAGGCTAGGGACTTGTGTCTGAAAATGGGTGTTTTGACACAACTTTGAGGCATTTTGATTGGGAGGTATTGAAATGATGATGAACTTACTGAATGGACTCGGGTACCATATTTTCAAACCCGTTTATAAATCTATGATTTGATCTGAGATGATCTTAATGGCCATGGCTCAAAAAGTTGACACCAAAATTGGGCAGTCAAACACAACTGATAAAGTCACACAGGCACACAACATGACACAATACTGATACCAATAGTTATCATCACAACAACAATCACAAAAATCAGATTGTAATTGTCACTGTGATTGATGTTACCAATCATAATTATGTACTATGATGAGAGGTATTGTTACCAACCATGATTTTTTATTTACTGTGTTTACTGTTTAACTATGATTATTACTCGGATTATTTATCATGATCATTTACAATGCGACTGGTTGCCAAGGCTTGGGAGACCTGCAACAAGCCTCGGCTCTCTGCGGCATCCTTGCTGCATTTGGAGAACATCCTGTAAAAGAATGGTTAATCGTGGTTCATAATGGTTGATCACCATGGTTGATAATGGTTAACAATGGTTCATAACGGTTCATAATTGTTAATAGCCATGGTGAATATGGGGATACTGAGATTTCCTACAGGGGGTACCCCCAAATCATCCAGTCGTCCTGGATGACCATGACTTTGTCTTGAAACCCATGGTGGCTCGGGATCCCCCAGCAAAAGAAAAGCTCAAAGGTTGATAGATAGATCATGGAAGTGCCGCGGAAGCAGGAACTGAATCCTGCCCAAATTCTTTGAGCTTACACTTGCATACAATTGCCTCTCTTGTATCTCTTGAATATCTCTCTTGTCGGGACCACTTGAAAGTTATAGTTTTTACGATGCTGCCAAAGACTGCCAGTCTGCCGGAACAAATCCACTTGAGGTGAGCTTCCAAACACCGGAGTCATCACAGTCGTGGTTTCAGCCTCAGAATGGATTCATTGTGCGATGCCAAGAGAAAACATTGAGAAAACATTGAGAAAGGGAAAGGCCTTCAAAACAGGTTCTTGACTTTCTCTGACTGTTTGCTGACTGTGTGCCACGATATAGTCAGATGAGTCGGTAGAGATTGAGTCGGGATGAGTTTGTTTTACTTTCTTAAGTCATCATGACAGGAGGGTGTAGGAAAACTATCGGAAAACTGAGGAAAAGTATGGATATTATTGTATGGATAAGTGCATTTTCCTGTGCATTTTCCATCATTTTCCTAAGTCCTAAGGATGAGGGCACCAGCGCCGTGGAGATGAGCGTAGAGGCTGCACTCTATGGAGTGACCTGGTCGCAATGCCATGAGATCCACAGTGGATTTCCCACAGAACAAGTTCTGCGCCGTTCTTAGCATTAGCTGGTTGGCAGTGATTTAATGATTCGCAAACCTGTCATCAGGAATTGCGAAAAGAATTGCAGCGCGGTACATTGCTCCTGGGCTTTATTGTTGGCTTTTGCATCTAATCGTCAAGTTGTATTGATGATGTTCATGCATCATTTCTCCCCACATTCCGCAATTGCCATGCAAGGCTGGCAGTGGCATCCGCAACTCGATCCCAACGTCTTTGTTGCAAGCACATGCAAGCGCTGCATGCATGACGCATGCGTGCCATGTTTTTCAAAATTTCTTGCTGCGCGTGGAACTTCATGACCTTGACTACACACCACTTGAACAAGAAGTATTCTTTGGCAGCGCTTCGTGGTGCCGTTTTTGCATGTTTTGCTGCAGGTGAGTCACCGTCCAAGTTTACAACAATATCACGACACAGAGCTTGTCATTGGAGATGAGTCGAGAACTCAGCAGTCCAGCATCATATGTTCCAGGTTTGGGGGCCCAGTGAGGCTCAACCACCAAGCAGTCTTCAACTAAAACCACTTGCATGGTGAAATTAAGGGGGATATTACCAAGATATACCAAGATATTATGAATTGTTAATGATTATTCCATTGCTTTGGCCAAGGGCAAGGATCCGGACAGAGCCCATCCTGGAAGAGGGAGTGGCAAAGTGGCAGTGGCAGTCCTTTTTTGTTTTGGGAGTGGCAGTCTCTAGCTATGATGCTTGTTGTGCGTTGCGCTGATGCACTGAGGTTTGGAATACCCCACTTGGGAAAGAGACCATTTGGAAGCATTTTGATTTGAGACCTCCATCACCTACCAAAAAATCTGTCCGGCACTCAGGTGCCTGAGATATAATGGAAGAAAAGACCAGAATGAGGACAATGCGTGCGTCAGATTCATGTCCTGTATGTTGTTGAGGTACTTCAAGATACTGACAGCTGAATGAATTCACTGACAAGTGACGAACTCTCCTGCTTTATCCGGATGGTCTGGCATCTTCCACCAGAGAATCTCCAAACCATTCCGTTCTGGGCGAGGAAAGAGATTAGACTTTATGCCCAGTGCAAAAAAAAATAGCTGGTGAGAGAGCAAGAGAGAGAGAGAGAGAGAGAGCTGTTGGCTTGCACCAGTCTAGACTTGTTGCTCACAGCACAGGCATGCTGCCTCCAGGCCCTTTGGGAGATGTTTTCCAATGACCAGCATTTCCGTGGCTTTCAGCGCAGGTGAAGCGCAGTGCTCATGAGCACCAGAGAGGAAGCAATGTGTTTGCATCAGCTCCTTCTGAAACACTTTTCACCGTGTGATCCTAAGATCTGGCAATTTCTTGGGGGATTTAAAGATTTCAGGATTGTTCAGCCTATATTGTGGATGAAAATCAACAGTGATCCAAAGTGCTCATGTTTTCCAGGGGAGGTTGAACTCACCAGTTTTCATTCCAACTGTCGCTCCAAGTGGAATGCAGACCTGGCCACGTGCGGCCACAAGGCAAGCATTTCCGAAGTGACGCCTGCAAGGGCAAGAGTCATGCAATTGCACGAGGACTGCTTTTGGGCAGTGCTTTTGCAGGATCAACATGTTGGCCTTGTGTTTGGTGCAGATCCTGCATCCAGCGACTGTTTACGTGATTTTGTTCAAACGTACTTAAACGTACCATATATAAATCCATAATTTATATAGAATCATGAATCATATCTACCAGTATAATGTAATACTTGAAGGACATACCAGCACCAATTTTGCAGCGAGACTCTGCTATGAAAACGTTGAATATTTGTGAATGGAAGACACCTGTCACATAAGTTTGCAGCTTGCAAGCAACATCAGGACGCAGTCCATCACAAAGAAGTTGGATCAGTTGAAGAACAGGCACAAAGCTTTTGCGTGCTGGGGAAACATGTGGCATTCTGTGATGTGCAGCAAACGTTCCCTTGGTTTGGTTTTGAGCTCTTTTCAATCCTTTTCACATCATTTGCTTGTGCGTGAAACAGGGGAAGGAACCAACAAAACCACACGTTTTCCAACTGTAGGATCCCTCCCATGGTCCACTTGTCATTTCTGCCAGGAGATCGATGCGAGAAGGCGTCGGAGTGTTCGAGATGTACCGCCCCAAAGTCCCGGCCAACTTGCAACAAATGATCAAATGGCGGTCTGAAGTCCTCCCCATTGGGAAGTTTAAGCCTCGACCCGCCCAGGTCGTATCACACTTTGAGAAGGTCAACAGGAGCACTTATTTCAGCCAGAGTTTATCATGGATTTTCCTTCTTATTTGGGGGAACTATGTGAGCCATGATGGAACTGACATCAGCTGAGTCCAAATGAGTCAGGAACTTGCCATTCACGGGGGCTGGTTCCTTCATGTCAGGCCAGGAAGTGCAGGGGGGACCGATTTCTTGTGCTCCAAAGCATACCGTTTTCCATGCGTCAAGCCATAAGATGGTGATTTTAAACATCAAAGTTCCAAGAAATTTTTGGGCAAGCTACTAACTATGCCAGTTGAGTAGTACAGGTTGAAGCATGGTTTGACTTTTGGATGTTTTGACTTTTGGATGTAAGCTCAGAGCTTCCAGGGAAAGGCTGCAGGCTTTGTAAGGCAGCGGGTTGAAATCCTTGGTTTGGTCTTCCAGAGAAGTTCCAGTCCTTCCATGTTGATCCATGTTGTATGTTATCTTTGCTTTCCCACAAGAACGATGTCAACATCCTCCTGGGAATACTGCTTCGGCACATTTCGGCACCATATTTCATTGCCAGCTGCACCTGGGAAAACTAATCAGAACCACATACTGAGATTCATCATGCTGGTTAGGGAGAGTGTGCCTCAGAAGGTTTTTGGAAAGCTGTTTGGCTCGAATTTTTCAATGAGCCTGTGACTCAATGGAGCTGGAGAAGCTTGAAAAGAATGGAGAAGGAGGTCGACGAGTCGTGTTTGATATTTTGAAGGAATGGACGTCAGCCTCATTTCATCGACAAGTCAGAGACACCAGCCCTCCCGGCTGCGCCTGGCAGAGCTTGGCCATGGCTTTCCAAGATGCGAAGGGTCCGAAGGGCTCTGGTGAAGTGACAGATGTTGAAAATGCCATGAGAAGATTGCTGGTCCAAGCCTATGGCTCATTGTCAAAAGAACAATGCAGATCTGTTGCAGCAGCCAAGCTGAAGTGTCCGCTCTCATTTTTTCACCAAACCAAATACCGAGAAGTGGATCTGGTTTTGGAACATTGGAATTGGTACTTGTATTGCTTGACATTTTGCAGCCAGTCCTTTAGCGACCAACATAGGTGGGCAAACACACTGGAGGAACCTGTTCAAGGCGTGTTCGTTGTTCGAATGCAGTTGGACTCAGTCGACCTGTACTTTTTTGCAAAGCTCATGAGACTGCGAATTTTGCTTCTGCAGTTCTGTCAGCCGGCGCTTCGATTTGGAGACAACGGTGTGACGTTACACTTGGTCACCTATGGGGGCATGTGGGCGCCACTGCTCTCCACCAAATTGTGGCTGCAAGAGAAAGCAGATTTGTCTGGCAGCATCGTTCAAATCGACAGTTCGTTAAAAGGTTCTATGGCCCCCTTTGCGGGAAAGACCGCTTGTGTCCTCGGCTATGATGTGGACAAAGACTACCACATCGCTGCGACCACACGGCTATTTCCACTGAAGAGTGTGCAGATCAGCGAAATCATCGCACGCAGTGAAGACAGGAACATCACTTTTTGGAAGCATCACAGTCGTCATGATGAACCACCTCTGCATGGCATCCCAGACAAAGCTGTGGAATTTCAGATCCTGCTGCACTTGCTGCGCCTTGAGGTTGGCCAGCGCTTGGAAGATCTGCATGAAGTGCTGGCTGGACGGTGTCCCAGGCCCACAGAGCTTCACGAGGATTTGGCCCCCTGGGAAGACTTCGTGTCTGGACGCGAGGCAGTACAGAATCCAGACAGTCTTTGTGCTTCTTCTCTGCCACTGCAAGAGGTTGTAGCCATGCTGTTTGAAGGCAAACGAGTCTGGACAAAGTGTTTGGTGCCAGTTGGCCCACAGCCAGACAAAGTGGATTTCCTAACGTGCAGACTTCAAGATTTCATTTGCCTGGAACAGGTGGTGGAGGTGGTGGATGAACATCACGACAAGTTTTCGGAAGTGATGTTTTTGGCTCGTACGACCTCGGACAAAAAGGCCAAACTTCTGTCCAGTGACGCTGTTTGCTCATGGCTGGTGCTGCATGATTTCCTTCCTGATCAAAGTCATCAGCGATTTCGTCAGCTTGTCAAGCTTCATGAGGGAGATACGGCCATCGTCACGGAACGAAGACGGGGCAACTGGAACGGTTGGGCCAGAGGCAGAGTCATCGCAAGCTCCCAATCCGATGAACGCTTTGGTGAAGGAGATTTCAAGTTGGCGTTGCTCAGGCCCCAAATTTGGATTGCTCGGATTGAACCTGCTGAATGTTTGAATTTTGTGAACACTGACGGATATGGAGCCGCTCGCTAAGCTCTTCTATGACAAGCTGGTGCACCAGGAAATACAACACCCTATTGCAGCATCTGCATCGATGACGCATACATCGTGCACGACTTGGCACGGACTCTTCGAGACCCAGAGGTTCGCCCCACGCTTGGGCAGAAGCACCATTTTCCAATCATCACTTGTTGATATATTTTTGTCATGTTTTGGTTCATGAATGGCTAACAAATGGCCAAGTTACAGCACCATCTGGGTCAGCAAATTTCATATGCGGGTCATTCAAATGGACAGCCGATTGAATGAAGTGGGCTTTCCCGAATTTGTTCCTCAAGATCAAGGACTATGCCCTGCTGTGCAAAGCCATTTGTGGACGGCGACAACATGCTGTATGAAATACAGGAGATGAGAGATATCCACCCAGGCCGCAGGATTGTCCGCCTGCAGATTGATCCCGAGGATGTGTTGGCCGCCTTAGAATCCTTCAAATGGCCCACCTGTCATATCCGGGCAAACGTGCGGCCGGATGGACAAGAAAAGTTGGAGGCATTTTGCTTAGAAATTATTAACTTCTACAGCGAAGGCTTGACTATTTCCAAGATGACTCATGAAAGGCTTTGGCTCATGAACCCTGAGAGGAACGTGCCGATGACGGTCACTGAGCCCCTGAAAGCTTATGATTTCCAACCGCAGGATGTCATCTACGGCCATGTCCACTACATCAACGGCAAGTGGTTCCATTTTGATGGTGTCCTTTGGCATCCTCCGCTGCTAACAACACATGGATCGAACTCAAATCAACGAATGAAACATAGCGCTTTGCTGTCTGGGATGTAGACGAGCCGGGTCAAAACAGGTAATTAAATATAATATAGTAATTATAAATGTACTACATTACATATAGTTATTGATTAAGTCTACTAACGATAAGGGGGAGGGGCTTTAAACAGGATGGCTGTGGACTGGGACACACAGAAAGGATTGTGAAAACATGACGCAAGATTGGAACTGAAGACAGTAGGAAGCCTCCCAAAAGAAGGGGACTGCCGAGTGCCTGAGTGTGTCCCTGACAGAAAAACACAACACCTCATTGACAGGGAGATCCCCTAAATCCATTGGTGGAATTTGGGACTCAGACTTCAATGAAAAAACTCCCATCTCCAGCCATGCCGTGATTCCATTGGTTCTAAGTGTGACACAAGCTGACGGTTTCCTCATGTTCCCCTGCCGAACGCCTGCCCCAGAGGTTCCAGCAGTGTGGATAGACTCGTGCCAAGCTGAAATCAGAGTACAATCATTATCATTAGTGCACATGCTGAAAGTCCAGAAGTGATCAACAGATTTGTTCCGAGTTCCCACCGCCTGATGCCTTTTTTTGTTAACCCTCCTCTTGTTTCCCTGTTGAGGTTCCTGCATCCAGTGGCGAAGAAGTTGCAGGCAAGCCTGAGGAACTTCAACCAAGTCTGGTCGCACTTGTTTCTTTAGGCCTTGCCATGACGTGTCTAATTATTTGGCAGATTTGGTGTTTCAACATAATTATTAGAAAATCATAGTGATGGTATTAGATATTAGATATTGTTAGATAATGTTAGACTCTTAGACAATATTCAATCCTACCCATCCAACTTGTCCAATGGCTTTGTCATTTGCGTGTCGTTCAATGATCTCGACTCCAAGTATTGCCAGGCCGTTCTGCATCGCATGGGATGCCTAGTACACTGCATGAACCAGGTGCGGTGCATGTTGCCCCATGACCTGGTTGAACATATCACAATGCCTGGCTGATAAATTGATGATTAGGAAGGAGAATCATCCCCAACCCTTCTTCTCCCAACACCCCATGTTTTTCCTTATTGCAGATTGTTGAATGATTGCAGAGCCAGATAATTGATATGGGCGAAGATCCCTGATTTGGACCCAACAACCGTCTCTGTGTTGCCGTCCAAATGTTGGCCAGGCAAAGGCTTCCAACTACCTGGCTTGACTCCGCAAACTTCGAAAGAGGCCTCAAGTTGCTCGTGGGTGGCTGGCAGCTGTAGGGTGTTGTATGACGTTGTTCCAGAAACAAAAGATAACAGATACGACAACAAAAGCCTAGTCAGAGTTTGAGTATTTTGAGTGTTTTTTTGTGTCATTCTGCGAAATTTGATCGTTCTGTACTGTTCCAGAGGAATTTTGCCAAAGCCTTGCCTCAGCGACTCTTGAAGGGCCTTTTCCCTCAGATCCTGCAGGACCTTGACGCAGCAAGCCATGCGAATCTTCTTCGGCGGAAGTCGATTTGAGAGGAGATCGACTGTTGGTTGGCTTCTGTGTGCCAGAAGAGCACTTACCATAGACGGGTGACTTGAACCCGGTCCACTAGAAGTTCTGACTCTGCAGCCAACTGAGGGCTACAATCGTAAGCCCAAGGAAAAAAAGGTGACAAACGAATAAGCGACCACCAGCAGAATTGAAAGGAGGGATAAGATTGTTGCACTTTAAGAGACTCTCTCGAAAGGGTTGGGGTGACAGATGTGTGCGCAGTTTTTGATCGGAAACTTCACCAAGCAAGCTGCCAGTGAGATGCAACAAGAAATGAGCGGTGGACCCTGTGGAACCATGGGATTTGCTGAGCATTATACAAAGCAAACAACATTTCTGCCTGACTGACTAGCACAAAAGTTGGCTTGACTATGTTTGGTGTTGAATTTGTCGTCATGTTGAAAATTGTTTGCTACAAGAGGTGCTTCAGTTTCATGCACCGCTGTTTTTGCATGTTTTTGCCTTAAGGGAGCGCACGTATTTATATAATTTTATATACTTGGAATACAACAGCCACTCGTTTGTTCAGCCCCAATTGGCCTTTGCCACAATGGGGACGACTTCCAGTAGTTTCTCTGCTTTGCAGGACATCGGTTGCTTTTTGGCTTTCCTTTTGACATGTCCTGAAGTGCTAAATGTGTTCATCTTTGTCAAAGAACTTCTGCTTTCAGTTTCCAGTGGTGAGGACCCCTTTGATGCCACGCAATTTCAGCAGGCTCAGCTTCTGCGAAATTGACTCAGATCACACGATGATCTCCATCAGCGGGCAGGTTCTTAGCACGTGGCTAGCGCCAATGCGCTTGGAATGCAGCAGTCCTTTGCTTGTAGGTTGGGACTGATCGATATTGGTCGAAATTCACAGCCCCAGGGACTGGCCCAACGGACCGCAGATTTTAGATGTCTTCAGACAAAATTTGGAAATTATGAAGTATATGATCGAGGCATCCAATATTTGCCGTACCAAATTTTGACCCAACCCAAGGTGACCAAACCCTCTAAGCTCTGAATCTTGGAAGCCGCAGGCTGGTACAACAAAGCTCGAGCTGAAACTGCAGATGGAACGCAGAGCATCGATGGGTGGGAGACTGAAGGGCTCCTTCGAGACATTGCTATGCTGCCATGGTAATCTCTTCTCATCACAAGTGGAGCGAAGGCCTGATGATGCCGTGGCCTTTGCCATTTATTCGGTGCCTTGGTGCAACTGACTGCAGAGGCCCTGTTGACACTTTCATGAAACTTTCTTGATGCCAGAGAGGTGCCAAAATTCTTGGAGGTTGTTGGGCACCTCAGTTTTGACTCAGAAATGACTGGGTAACATGGGTAAAGCTGAAGAACCACACGCTTTGCGCTACCATGATTCAGTGATCCGGGTGAACATCCGCATCTCCTTAAGTTGGGTTAAATTTCAAGGTCGTTGAGCACTACGCTCGCGAGAAACCAGAGAGGGACCGGCCGCATCAGAAGCACTATGGGAATGCAGAAGACAGAAGACGTAGATGATTATTCGAGTGTGGCATTGTAAAAATTGGAGAGTCTGCATGACCATCTGGATTTCAGATGATGCCATGGAAATATGTTATTTGGATTTATTTGGCATATTCAATGATTGACAGAATCTATACTCAACCACCAACAGCTATCCAATGGCCACAGATGACGATAACCATCATCCATGTCACGTTCAGTCGACCATGGCACGGCAGGACATCGTGGATGGTGCAACGAATGCCATCCTCCGTGAGCTCCGTCCTGGTCTTAGGAGACAATTTGAATGCTGGAAGATCCGCAGGAAACCCATAGCTTTCTATGCTTTTAACATGTTTCAACACTGTTTAAACCATGTTTAACATAGTTTAACCTTTTAACCAGAATCCAAAATTGAGGTTTGCCGGGATTTTCGGGACGATTTTTCAATTTCACGGTTTTTGGTAAATCTTTTGCAGATTTTTGGATGACAGAGATCATTCCCCTGGGTACAGCCTTGAACACCTGGATGGTGAGGCAATCAACTTCCAAGCTCTCTAGATGCACAAGTCATCAACACAGACGTAGGACTTGGGTTCGAATTCTGCGTTTCTGCTGTGTATGTGAAAAAAGTGGGTGAGTTTGAACATGGAGTGTGCCCGAGTGTGCCCCCACAAAATGGTACGTTAGTTGGGAAAATGATGATTAATCAGTGGATCTATGTAGGGCATTGTAGGGCATCCTGGTGGCAGTTAGATACAGATAGATACAATTCGCTCATGTTTGCTTGGCAGGACCACCCTATTTCCATGTGCAAACGATTGGTGCGGTTTGTGCAGAAGACCAGCACGTTGAAGCGGAGGTGTTGCCTGTCAGGGGACTGAATATGGTGTTGTGATATTCTTAACAATACATATAATATTTTAGTGTTTCTTTTGTGTTGTCATTTCAAGGCTCAAGGTCGGAAGCCCGACAATTACACTATCACAATTGTTGTCCATCATCATCATCATCATCATCATCATCATCATCATCATCATCATCATCATCATCATCATCATCATCGTGTTATCATTATTATCATTATTGTTGATGCTATTGCAGTAGTAGACTACCATCGAATTGTCTCATCCCATCGGGTGCCCCATGATGCCGCAGGATGTGAAGGGTGAAGGTTGTGCTGAGTGGCGCGAAGACTTGGAAGATCGTTTGGAGGCTCCAAGCCATGCTGGGATCCGCAAGCAAAACCTTGGCAGAACTGGATTCTCCTCCAGTAATCAAACATGTCAAGCTGGGACATTTCTGATATATAAATGGGTATTGAAATGGGAAAATCATCAAACGAAATGGGTTAAAAGATGTTAAAAGCCGCAAGAATATGTAAAAAAACAGTGTTCTAAAGGTTCTAGCGGGTTGCTAGCCTAGTTTCTGACTATTTACACAGTGTATAGTAAGAGTCATTCTGGTAACATCCCAATCCTTTCCATTCTGATCCGTTGAGTAGGGAAGAAGACCATTGAGAAGGAATGGCTTACATCATTCCATACAGCTTCAGTTGCTGCTTGGTACGTTCCATCGATCGCGACGACATGGCTTCCAGGAGACGCGTGATCCAAAGATGTGGGGCACGGAATCTGCGATGCGCAGGAGTTGCGGCAGGGTTGAAGGATGACAGCATGATACAGCATGCTTCAGAGATAGATATATGATATGTCTAAAACATCAAAGCATGAAAAATCAAATATCAGTCCTACATCCCTTCATGTTACAGAATAATCTGTATATCATGTCGTTTTTGAGACAAGATAGTTCACATGTCATTGGAGCCATTTGACACTGGAGGAAGATTTTTGGCGTCAATGTTCACCGCGTTGACAGCTTAGCTCAGGACGACTGAAGCTTTTAATGGCCTGTGGGAGCTGTATAATGTGAAGTAGATATAGAATCCTTTCCCTTGATGTTCTTTCCATGTGCCAGCATCTGGACTTTCAGCCATGAGGTCTGGGGTGGGTGGCCTGGTCCTCAGAGGAATCCTACTATGATCTACTATGTTTTCTTGCAAAAGGGGATGGCATATATGGGATTGTTCAAGAAATGGGGCCACCCCAAAATTAAGCACAATTTTGTCCTATCAAATTCGTGCAATTTCGTCTATATGTGGTGCCATCCCCCATGCCCAGGTACGCCTATCGAGCCTTGGTGGTCCTGCGCAACGGAAAGCAGGTTGGCCTCACAGGGGATTTGTGAACCCATTTCTGCTGCTTGCAAGATAGTTATTGGAATTATGGATGTTTACTGGAAGAAACTAAACAATATAGACAATGCAGAGGAATCATGATAACCAACCTTGAATCTATGGGCAGCCCCATTCCCAAAGCATGGTACAAGTCTGAAAGTGCGCGCAGATCTTTCAAGTACTGAAGCAAACACTTCAGGCCCTGGAAAAGCCAGAGCCACTGGAATTCCTCACTATGGAGGAGCCGCCTCAAGTGTGCTCCATTTAGAAGACACTGCACTGCTCTGCACTTTGGATCAAGTTCGTATTTTCAACAAACGAGATGGCACTGGTGGAATGCACATGAGAGAACTTGCCACAGGACAAGAAGAGAGTTCTCTCTGAGTACAACCTGAGGTCCCTTGACATTTGGGTCTAAACGTGTCATAAAAGGTGATTGTGTTCCAGCAATTGCCTTTCCCGGCGCTCTTGTACGCCAGGCATCAGTTGTGCCTTTGGCGAGACCTCTCAGAAAGCCATCCTGCAGACCAAAGATATAGCCCCTTGTCCAATTATTCCTATCGTCATTCTCGAATCGGACACCTGTTGCTTCACAAGCACTGACACGAACAATGGCGATGTGACACCTTTGCAAGTTTCTTTGGTTCGATCTAGCAGAGCATTTGGATCTCTTTGGATCTGTTTGGATCTCTTTGGTTCTATTTGGATCTGTTTGGACCTATTTGGTGGTGTTTTCAAACATCTTTGGTGTTTATTCCATTATTTTCAATTTCGCCTAAGATGATTCTCTCAGATTCTCTCAATGAAGCAGTACGTTTGGACTGGATCCAGGTCCGGATGAGTTTTTCTTCTTCACTGAGACATCCCCGGAGAAGAGGAGGCGAGACCCACTCCACGGGATTGTCCCAAAAAGAAACTTTGCTGGAGAAGAAAATGATAGATGATGATGAGGAGGAGGATGAGTGAATGGATGAATGGATGAATGGATGATGAATAGGATGATGATGATGATGATGATGATGATGATGATGATGATGATGATGATGATCAACCATGGGATTTTGGGGCACCATCTTTTGAGATAAACCCACATTAGTTACATATCATCAACTTCCACACGTGCTTGATGAGCTTCTTGTTTTGCATGATGGTTGCGCGAAGCCACACGCGACAGACCCGCGTCAAGGCGTTTCCTCGACTTGAAGGTGTCAAACATGCAGGGCATTTCTCCGCCGCCAGACTCAGTACACACTGACAGCAGAGCGTTTTTTAGCATTGCAATGGCCCTACACTGTACTTGTAACATCTTGTAGCGTTACAAGGCCGCGCTGGACCTAGCCAGAAACCCTGAGCAAATCAGTTGAAAAAAAGCCCTGCTTTGAGAAGACTGTATTGGTTAGCTCGTGTTCAGTCAGTCTGTTGTCATCGGAGCTGTTGTTTTATGTGATTGAAGAAAGGTGTGTATCACCCTGATCACAGCGGTATGCTACGAAATTGTCGGCTCAAGTCTTCCTAGTTCGTACCTGCCAAAAACCACCAGTTCTCCAGTCAGTGTGCCCAGTTCTGGGAAGGACATGGAAGGACCAAGGGAATGGGCAAGGACTTCCAATTTTCGAGGGGAAAAGGAAGCCTAAGCTCCAGTGCCATTTGATCCAATTTGTCCCATGATTCCATGATTGAAACAAGTTCGTTGTTGTTTGGGGAGTCTATTTGTCAGGGTTGAGAGAAACAATTTGTTGCACCAAGGCCTTCTGACGCAATGGCTGAGGAGGAGGGGCTCTGGTCTCAGAGAAGCTTTGACAAGATCCATGTCACTTAGCTCTGCGGCAAGTCTCACATGTGATTAGATAAAGCAGTATATATAGACGGATTATGCAAATGGGTGAGCTTTTCACTCTGATTCTCCAAACTTTTTTTAGGCCCAATAGATTCATGTCCAATCGTGCAATTCAACTTAATTTTACCGCCTTGATTCCCTAGCAATTTTGTCGTGACTCCCTCTCCAGAAAGGAGATCATTCGTTCAATATTTGATTAGTGTTGGATTGGATGCTCGGGGAGAAGGAGTCAATATGCCGAGGAATGCTGAGAGGTATCGGTAGAGTATGTGTACCCCTGACCAAGGCAGGAAGTCATTTTCACCGAGAACACCGCGTCCCGTGCTTAGCCACTTTTTATTTCAACATGTTGAAGTCTGCGTTTTGAAATCTGAATGCTTCAGGCCGGACAGAGAGATTTGGGATGAGAAGGGTGGTCTCATCAAGAAAGGCCGGATCAATCTCACTAATCATTTTGGAATCTACAATTTGTTGAATATCCCCAAAGTGTTGTGTCGAGTCCTGACTTTGCTGCAATCAATCAACAACAACCTGTTTACATATCTTTTTGAATACAGTGTTGCATGTTCACAACTTCTCCAGGTTCCTGGAGAGTCCAAATGTAGAAAGCTGATGCTCCAGGTGCAGCTGAAATTGCTGAGCGCGATCAGGATCATGTGCCCGAAGTCAAGGCGGCTTCAACCCATAGGTGACAGCCATCAGGGGAAAATGATGTGAGAATGCTGGTAATCTGCCTTGTGCAACAGAGTTGACTATGTTGACTTCGGCACCTTCGGCTCAGTTGTGGGGAAGACCGGAAGACCTGACTGTTGCATCACAGTGCCCCCCACCAATTTGGACAGGTTTTGACCACTCTAGGTGCGGCACTGTCCAGAGTACTCGTTGTCATGCCAGAATTTTGAGCAATTTCCGTATAGAAACAAAACAGTTTTTTGGCTGCAGGCATGTTTGCCGTGCCTGTTACTGCAGAGTTGATGTCTTAGCTGTTTCAACTGCCAGTTCGGCCTAAGTGATGACTCTGCAAAGTACATCAAAGTACGTCTCTTCTTTGCAACTGAGGACCACAGTTGGTGAGATCCGTCAAAAAGTGCAAGAGTGGAAGCCAGAGTGACCCTGAATTCCACCGTTTGAATCCCTTTGTAAGACGCTGATATTTTTAATTTCGAGAAACTTCTGAGGCACATTTTGAAGATTCTGGTCGGAGCCAGGTATTCCTTGGAGCAAATTGAGCTCGTCTGCAAAGACAAAGATGCAGTGTGCTCAGCATACATTCTTTCCAGCAACAAACTTATGATGGTGTTTAGCCAGCAAGTTTGCGTTGACTTGGCGTAGAGACAACCATTTGTCACGGACTTGAGGCATGGGGGCCTCTATTCAACAAGACCTCCCGCCCGAGGTCTTTGGGTTTTGCTCAGTCCACTGGGGTCCATGTGCTGTTGTTTAATATTGTTTGAAACTTCAAAGACACCATATGCTCAGATTTGCACCATTTCCAGGGACGAGGCAGAATATCCGGTGGAGGATCCAGACTCACCAACTTTGTAAAGTCATCCTATCCAATCCTATCCAATCTATGCACTTTTTGGGTTGCCAGGGATGACGATGAAACCGTCACAGGCTTAGATTGACATGAGTCTGATGACATGTCCTGAGGGTTTCTGGAAATGGAGACACTGGAGACACTGTCAGAAGATCCCCTTTGAGGTTGAGTCTTTGTGGAGCGATTGGGACATTCCCCGTCGCATGATGCAGGCCTGCTCTTCATGCTTTGAACTAAAAAAGTACCGGAGGGCGGGAAGATGGCATAGGCCTAGGGACAGCAATGTCTCCGTGTTCGCCGATTGGGAGATTTTATTTTGGCGGATTGGGAGACTTTATTTTGGCGGGGCTTTAGAAGGTTGCTTTGTGGATCAAAGAGAAGAATGAGGAGACAGGCGAGTGCAAACCTTAGAAAGCATGTCTGTCAATGGCTGTGAGCTGTCCTCCCATTTAACTTCTCGAATGCTGAACCTGTTTTGGAGAGATTCGGATCTCTGATGATGATGATGATGATGATGATGATGATGATGATGGTGATGGTGATGGCGAGGGACCGGACCAATTACCTTCAACGCGAAACATTGGATCCTTAGGTGGGAAAGTACCTTCTGGAAGATGTTGGAGGAGAGCAAATGCTCGTAGCCCAGATCCTCTGAAAATGTCCAGCAGCCTTTTGGCCTTTTCGGAAAGCACTTCCCAACTTCAGGTGACGATTGGAGCTTCCAGGGTGCAGAGCCTAGGGTGCTGATGCCATTGACACCTGCAGCGCCCCAGAATTTTCCATGCCTGCTGAGGTCACACCATTTGAAAACACTTTAGTCCAGCTCTCAAAACAGCGACTGGGAACTCACATTGCTTTGGAACATGCAAAAATCGCAGTACCCCCAAGAAATATCTAGAAATACTACCGGAGTTAACAAAGCTTGAAACTGGAAGAGCTGGCTTCAACTTCATGGATTGCTTCAACCTGGTCACCCCAGCAGGTCGGGTGATCGTTGCAGTGAGCGACGTGCGAGTGGTGTGTCAGCCGTAGCTAGAGGTCCTGAGTCGCTCTTTGCAGAAAGTCACAGCTACGGCATTTTACAGCTGTTCCAAATGTTGAGAAAAAAGGAGCCCTTGGTCAGTGTCCGAGGAAGCTTGAAGAGACTGGCAGCAGGTCAAATGCTCACAGACTTTACAAAAAGCACTATATATTTAACTTGGAATTAAATTCTCACATTCGAAGCTTGGAAGCAGAAAATGTTTGAATTTGTGTGAACTGTGAATGGATGTAATGGATAAGAAATGGTAGAAATGTGCAGGAACCAAACCTTGCTAAGGGTAGCAGCTGCAGTGGCCATGACAGGTTGAATGACTCGTGTATGGCTCAAGTCTTCCCAGTTTGCACCTCTCTTGTGCTGCATTCCTCAGGTGGGGTGCCTCAGTCTCTCATGACATTTTGCCTATCCCATCAGTTTCTTCTGCCGCTTGACTAGAGTCACTAGAAAACCTGTAGCCAAGATTCGATATGTCATAGGGGCCCGGGGCAGAGCACTGGATGCCCCAGTGCTATCAACCTTTTCATCACCAGTTCACCGGTCCAGAAAGAATGATGTTCAGCAACGCCTTTCATGTCTACTTTTTCAATCAACTTATGTGTTCTTGAGAATGCAGCAAGTGAAAAAGCCAACGGCATACGTCCCAGCTTGGTGTAGATTCTGTACATTCTAGATTCTAGATCAAGGATCATTTTATAATTCTATGGAATTCTGTTTACTTTGCAGATCTTTGCAGGTGCTGGATATAGATAGCATTTTTAACAGGAAATCTTTGGCTACGTGAGGTATTTTGCCACCATGGCTGAAGAGGAAGGGTCTCAGCCTTGATTTCAGAGAATGCAAAATGGCCAGCCTGTGAGCCTCGCGCGATATAAAATCTGTGAACGGTCTGGCAAAAAGAAACATGTTGAGGTTGACACAGCAAGTCTCTAGCAGCATGGGTTTCAAACTTCGCCTGGAATCTGGCAATAGAGAAGTGGCAAGAAGATGCAAACACCACAACTTTCATGGAGGTGGTGTGTAGTGGACAGCATGTTGCAAATAGAAGAGGACTAAAGCAAGGGAATTTGTTTTAATGAATACCGGAGTACCCGTACCTCTTACTAGAGTGGCTTGGAGCCAAATCCAGCATCAAGTGACCAAGTGATTGCTGCATTGTCGATGATATCATGCCCTATGCTGCTGCTGTGTGTTATTCGCACCATTACGCACCAAAGCAGATAAGACAGAAGATGACAGAGGAAATGCACACAAGTCAACAGACCAGATGGAGAAGAATGTAAGCACTGCCCCTTACAAAATTGTTGGTCACTGTTTCCAAGTCCGTGTAGACAACACAGAATTCTCCCGTAAAATTTATCCGCCCTACGAACTGTGCAAGGGGAAGTGTGAATCAGGTCAGGATTCTGCCGGTGGCGAGTAGAACCACAGGAAAAGCACAGGGAAAAAAAAAGGCCTATACTAAGCACCAGGTGATGCAAGTTCCACGGTGGGTGGACATTGAAATCGGAGCAGCTGAGCTCGAGGATAGATCCTTGAAACAACATCAAAGCCAGTCTGAAAATTGCTGACAATCTGACTCACACAAAATTTTGTGAAGAAGTCACCACAAATGGAAGAACCTGCCTGCTGCCCCACCAAAGTAGGTAGGCCATCAATATTATTATTCATTAATAATACATCATAATACATCTATGTAATCTAAAAATTGTAATATTCAACTTGTCAACAAGCTATCAGCCGATTTAGCGTCTGAATAATGAATTTGCTACACTGCTGAGGCAGGAAGTTATTTTCACCGAAAACACCGCGCTGCTTTCTCAGCCAGTTGATTCGCAAGAAATTCGCAGCAACTGGCCTTGAAATCCAGCTCTCAATAGAAAGGCATAGGTTGCAATCGTGCTGACTTGTTTAGGCCGGACAGAGAGATTTGGGATGAGAAGGGTGGTCTGATCAAGAAAGGCCCGGCCGATGTCGGCAGGCATGCGTTTGCGACCTGAGGTGAAACAACGTAGAACATGATCCACTTGTAAATATAGATACTTTATGATATTCTGTAGATAGGTTCTGACACATCCGGATGTGCAGATCCTTGCAGATCCTTGCAGATACTTCCAGCGACAATTGATCCATTTGTTCTTCCGCTGAAAAGCCCAAATGTAGAAAGCTGATGATCCAGGTGCGGCTGAAATTGCTGAGCGCGATCAGGATCATGTGCCCGAAGTCAAGGCAACCATCAGTCTTCATGGTGATTGTTTACTTTTGACTTGGGCAACCATCAGCTGCCATGTTTGCAACAATTGAGTCATCCCTTGATCCAGAACATAAAGTGCTGCCCAGATTTGCCCGGTATCGGATGCTTTGAACACACAGTTCACGCTGACTTTGCAGGTTTTGACCACTCTAGGCTGGGGATGATATGGGATGATGATGTTTTGCCCAAAGCCGTTGAGTATGTTCAGCTGCCAGTGCCATGGACATCGGTCGCAGGCATGTTCGCCGTGCCTGTGACAGCCGAGTTCAGCTCTCAGAAGCATCTGGAAAGACCTGGAAAGATCTGGACGGCATTGCAGGGGTTGGTATATTTCTTAAGGTGGACCTGGGGAATTGTGAAAGGTTCAAAAATCACGGGAAGATTCTCCGTGGTAGTGATT
The DNA here is from genome assembly GCA_003297045.1 of Symbiodinium sp. clade C Y103. Taxonomy (NCBI): domain Eukaryota; class Dinophyceae; order Suessiales; family Symbiodiniaceae; genus Cladocopium; species Cladocopium sp. clade C. The sequence continues at coordinate 17,013 of BGPT01002044.1, read as the reverse complement.
CCGCAAATGGTTGGACGATGTTCACATTTTTTAAAGCCACCTTTGTGTCGTTCGCAAGAACTACTGACCAAGGACCACAGTTGGTGAGATCCGTCAAAAAGTGCAGGAGTGGAAGCCGGAGTGACCCTTGCATGTCCTCATAATCTTCATTCTGCCTTGACAACTTTGATTGATGTACTCGAGACTGACCTGACACGTCATGCAACCAGGTATTCCTTGGAGCAAATTGAGCTCGTTTGCAAAGACAAAGATGCTGCGTGCTCAGCGCCAGTCCTCGACAGATCGTGATCCTGTTGATTGGCTGAACTGAATTGCTCACAAGGACACATGCCAAGACCAGCCATTTGTCGCGTGAGGCATGGGGGCCTCTCTTCAACAAGACCTCCCGCCCAAGGCTGTTTGCATGTGGCACAAGGGACCTAGGGCAGTATTAGCCTTTGCATTATCACTCAGAGCCCCGTCCTTGGTATGTCTGACATATCATTCAAAATATGGGTCTTTGAGTTTTTTCATTTTAGTGTTGCCAGGGGATTGGCACTTGATCTAACACAGTTTGCCAGCAATGTGTTCCTTTTCTAATTTTCCAAGCCGAAGAAATGCAAACCTTAAGGGAGAGCTGCCTGCAGAAAGGTGGCAGAATATGTTCCCACTGGTGAGTTGATATACTGCAAATCTGTGCTGCTTGCAAGGGATGATGATGAGACAGCGATAGACTTAGCTGACCCAGTCTCCTTTTTGAGGAGCAAACTCATATTTATCATGTAACTTATTGAAAATAGGGATTGCCTTTTTCGCAGACTGCGAATTGCAAGAAGAAACGGACAGATATGAAATATGAAATAATCATAAGTCAAAGATGTGATGTGGAAATCACTCCACCAGCTCTTCCCTTGCTTTGAGGTCGAGTCATTGTGGAGCGATTGGGACATTCCCCGCCGTATGATGCAGGCCCGCTCTTCATATGCCCAGTACAGATTGTGGAAAGATTTGTGACGGAAGTTGACCAAGTATATGGTAAAGTCATGTAAAGTCCATAGACTTAGACCAACAGACATTGCTTTGAGTTTTGCCAAATGGAAGCTTGATCTTTATGAGTCTTCGGAGGTTGCTCTTTGGATCAAGGAGAAGAATGAGGAGACTGGTGAGTTTGATCCGAAGGACTCCTAAGGATATTCTACATGTTAAATCTTTCATAGTGTTTCCTCAGGTGTGAAATACCTCGAGTGTTTGAATGCATACTGAGTCTTTGCTGTAACTGTTTCTGAGGTGGGAGAGTACCTTTTGGAAAATGTTGGAGGAGAGCAAATGTCCGTGGCCCAGATGGCCCGGCCCAGATGGCCCAGACGCGTCGAATCGGCGCTGTGTCCAGGTGATGATTGGAGCTTCCAAGGCAGGGAGCCCCTGCCGCCCCTGCGTAAGATGGCAATCTATAAGTCACTTAGAAGTCCTTTGAAATCTACTTGTAACATCTTGTAACCACCTAGTTCAATGATGATACAGTGATACATGATAAATCATAACAATGTGTTTAAGTGAACCAACTTCCAGCTTCACGGTTTACATGAAGCTTTTCTCATAGTGTTTCATGCACATTGACTGGAATGCCATGTTGCACTTGATACTGAGGTCACACCATTTGAGCACTTGGTTCTGCGCAGATGCAGCGTCTTGTGCATAGCCACATTTTGAAACCTCAAGCAACAGATGAAGGCAGCAGTCTTTGGTGATTAGCGCAGCACAAAGAGCTGTTAGCCACCTGCAAGAATGAATTCATACACTAACATACACTGACTGGACAACGCCGATGTTACAAAATTCACACTCCATCCACACCCGAAGCCATAAAGTTTTTGAAGGTCAGGGAAATAGTGTATTTGCATGTATTTGCAAACATTCACGAACACACCAACATGTGGTGGACAAATATGGAATATCAGCATAGCTAGACTTCCAGTTGTCGACCCCATGGCATAGAAAATATTGAAATGGAGTGAGACTAGCAGAAAGTTCACAAGCAAGCTGAACAAATCCTTCAGCCGATGTTCCGGAAAAAAAATGTTTCTTTTTTGGCTCCTTGGTCCTCTCATTGGAGGCGGGTACCTTTCACTTTCCAGTTGGGGGCGGCAAGAACTGCAGCTGAGGCCGGTCCACCAATTGCTGGTGCAGATGAGAATGAGTGGAAACAGCAGAGGATGATTAGAGCTTAGGACATGTGATCCTTCTGCAGGCAATGCGGAAAAAGTACAGGGGATAGTGTCAGACAACCAACTGAATATGCACATGAATTTTGCGACAATCTTGAGACTGAACCTTCCTTGCTTGCCCGCACTGGTCCAACTTGACTTCATGATTTGATGCATGTCGATGCACCACATATCAAGCATCAAGCGCTGGAGCGTGTACTAGATATGACCAAGCCAAAACAGATACTCTTGAGTACCTCATGATGTCAAAACTTCACAATGCAACCTACTGTGGTTGAAAGTGACCCTGCTATCCTTTCCAACTTGATTTGCTGATAGCCATGGCAATTGCAGCGGGTAGGGACCAGGTTCCTTTTGCAAGGAGGCCGGGAGACGGGCTAGTCCAAGAATTGGGGATCCGGGAGAGTGGCACCACCAAAATAGCAATTGGGAATATGAATCATTAGATTGTGGGGATATAGAGGTACCCCATTTCAGATATCCTTCGTGCAGATTCCCTGCTCTAACTTCTCCATTCCCCACTGAAAACTTGCCAGGCGGATCTGTACCTATCACCACGTACTGTTTCTCGCCATTGGCGCATTCCTTCTCAGCAGACGGGGTGTGTTGGCCCCAGTCCTATCCATTGGACAAGGCTCAGAAGTTCAAGAAGTGGAGGAGAAGATCAAAGGTAGCAAAGTCTTCCTGCTCTCCAAAGAGTATCCTTGGATTTGCTGAAGGGACCCTTTTTAAATCAATGTTTCCATTGGTTAATCCACCATTTTTGTGGACTCTACTAGGAATATCTTTTTTTTTCATGGGGGGCCCAATCAGCTCCAAGGTATTGTCCATTCTGTCAAAGAGCCAAATCGATTTTGAGTAGTCTTGGAGTTGCTGTCGAAGTTATGGAGCTTGCAGATATGAACAAGCAGCCATTGGTGAAAGACCCTGCTGCTATCATGGACTACATGGAAAAGATCACTGGCGCCCGGACTGTCCCTCGTTTGTTCATCGCGGGCAAGTTCGTTGGTGGTTGCGACCTTGTCTTAGTTGCAAGAGCTGTGAGAGTTTTGAATCACTGATGGTTGGTTTTGTGTTCAATTCTTCTGCTGCTTGTGTCGCTTTGAGCCTTGCAGCTTATTCAAGTTTGAAGTTGAAGTGTTGCAATAATGTCCAGGGTAGAGAGACAAACCATCTCTGGTTGCAGACAAGGGTCTTGACATCGGTTGTGCAAACAGGATCTGACATCCATTGCCAAGATTTACGATTTGTCGGATAGCATTTTTTGGCCTGAAGCAATCCCACGAAAAGGAAAGCAATCCCCCAAAATGCATCAACATGCTAGAACAGCAATATCCTGCCAAGATAGATATTGTATAAATTGATGCATTTTCTAAATCATCTTTTGGGTTACTACATCATTTCGCGTTTTTGCAGACTGAGGATGACATTGTCCGGATGTCTCAATCTGGTGAATTACAGCAGCGCCTGAAAGAAGCTGACGCGTTGTGAATTGCTTGGGAAAAAACTGACGCCAAAAAGATATGGGAAAATGGTTGTTTCCCAAAATTGTCACCATTGATTTCCTCATCATTCATCATCATACAAATTGGCGAAATTTGGATGATGTTGGGGTTCCAAGTTTTTGGAAACCTTGAAATTGAAGCAAACATGAATTCATACAGCTCAAATGCTGGACATTTGGCAAACCGGTGCCAATGACGGATGGGGTTGGATTGAGCACAATTGGTCAGCAACTTTGGCACATTTCAATCTTTTTGCAGTGCCTGGCAAAGGATTTGATAGGCCTGGTTGGTCAAGATCCTGTGATATGTCATGATATGTCCATCGTGTTCTCACCACATTAGCCTTTTACATGCAAGCAATGCATGGCTGGAGACTGTTGGATGATCCCTTGTCATTGCAAGTGGCTGTTTTGGCTCCCGACTGACAACATCTACACCCACCGCCTTGATCGAAGCTGATTTTTTGCAGCACGCTCAAAGCTGCCTGGCTGGACAGTTGATTTGAGGATTGAGCTACCACGCAAAGGGGGGATTGTTCCTTTTTGAGGTGCAAATGTGCAACCGATGCCATCTCAAGATTCGCTCTCAACTGGAGTCTGACTTTGATGCGCCAATCTCCTTGGTTGATGGGGTGCACCTCAAAATAAAAATGGTTGATCAATGTTGATCATCATTCTTCTCACTTACATTGGATTTTGGGGGTAAACCACCATTCATTTTTGGATTGATCCACATCCAAAATCGACACCTTGAGGTTGGTGATGGCGTTGTCCTTTGCCTTCCTTCTCTGGCAGCAGCCTCCACCGGCCTCCAGTGGCGTGAGATTTGTTGGCGCAAAACCAAGGTCCGCTGTGGTCCTTTGGCTGCAGGGTTCCGATGTGTCGTCCTGGGGCATGTCCGTTTACCAATGGGGATCTAGCCAAGGGGGTTGATAGAGGTTCTGATGGCTCGTTATGGAGACCGCCATCTCATCCCAAACAAATTCCAGAAGAAAGCACGAGTTCATCGAATCTTGGTCTTGTCCCAAACTGGGAGTGATTTGATGCTTGATCATCACATTTACGATTAAAGTGACAATGTTTTTCTATTTTGAATTTATTCTAATTTAGATATATGTTATGGGTATTTTATGGATATTTATTATACCCCAGTGACACGTCTTGCTGCTGTCTTCTAGGTACATCGTGACCCGGTGCTTTGCCGCCCAGCTCTTCCACGCCGTACGCCTCGGGCCTCTCAAAACGTGGCCACTTTTCCACGTCGAGGTCTCGCATTCTGGGCAGTGCCCAGGATGAATTCACAGCAGAGTCAGCATCTTTGATATTATTCTTATATATTATTGTATATTCGTACATATTCTAATATATTCATTCTTATATACTACTACGTACTAATTACCAATACTGATATTAGTCGCAATCATTATTATGGCAAAGTAATTGGCAATAATTTTGCTATGTTGATAGTTGTTGGGAAGCTGCAGTGGGCGTTCAGCAACACGAACATACCGTTTCTCTGGCAACCACGAACAGATTCCCTATGGCCAACTTTGGCCGGCTGGTTGGTAGACGTTTCGAAAGAAAGGGATGAAGGATGCGAATGAAACTGATTAGATACTGATCCGGGTTAGCCCTTCAAATACAGGGCCAAAGAAACCATCGCAACAAATTACTCTTTGCATTGTGCTGTGCCCCAATTGAGCCTCTGGCTGTGACAGATACAGCACACCTATATACCTTCTTGAAAGTGGTATTTGATATTGTCCTTGTCAGTGTTGGTAGGTATTGCATGACCCGTACCATGCTTGTTGTTCCAACTCGCCCTTGACAATCCGTGAGGTTCTTGGCTCCCTCGCTTCTGTGAGCGTTCTCGTTCCTTTCTTAATCTTCCAGGCGCGTGAGCAGACGACAGAAAACATCAGGTTTCAACGACACATTCCGCAAACATGAGCAAACGCGTTGTTGGGTGGATCTTTCGAAGACATGAGTATCACGTATTAGTAACTAGTAGTTAGCCGTTGTTGAGTGAATGTTCTGTGCAGAAGGTGGATATTTACATATATTTACAGTTTTGTGAAGTGAACGCGGAAGTTTGTCCATCTCACTTCTTTGTTGGGTGGTGGTACAACGTAGCTTTCATCACAGGGGAAGCTGACTCTCCACATGGCCCTGTTGCTGAAGAAGGTGGTCCAGGTGGCACAGGACAGGACTATGGGAAGATCTTGATTGAACAGGTGTCATATGGTGTCATGTATGGCTTGAAATGAAGGGATACCGCGATAGTCCCTCAAGAATCCATAAGTTTCCGTCCACAAATAGTTTCATCATGTTTATTGTGAAGACATGCAATTGTTTGTAGGTGATTGAGCAATTTACCCTCATTTTGGATACACCAACGTAGGTTGACCAAAGGCAAAGAAATTGATTTTCCCCAGTTTTCGTGGCAGGATCACAAGTACAAACTCCAAGCTCTGTGTATGCTGCCCTTTTTCAGACTCTCCTTGATATACGGTGGCTGTGGGGCTGTAACAACGGGAGTGCTGGTCGTGACACTTCGGCGAACGCTTTGGCAGCCAGGTCGCCTCTCAAGGTCCAAGGCAAGTGAAAATGTCAAGCCTTACGCTGTGATGATCCAGCCGTATCCAAAGCATCCAGATGGTTCGCCCACGATCACTATGGACTCCTACCGTAAGTTGGAAGTGATCGACCAAGATGACCTTTACAAGACTTTCGATGGGTCCAGCAAGTCCTGGGAGAAACTGGCTGTATGCTTGTGCCACATGTCAAAGGTGGGCCATCCTTGGAAGTCTTTTGTGGCTAAGCTGCAAGGGCATCCAGTCTTCCAGGCCCTCTCTGAGCGTGACAAGGTGACAGAGGCATCGTTGCTGTTGTGGCTGCTAGACGTGTCAGATGACGATGTAAAAAGGCACTTGATGTGTGAGCACATGAAACACCAGCCAGTGCCAGTAGCAACCGCGTGGCAACAAAGACGATTTTGTCAAGAACTTCTTTGGACAATGCCGGAAGCCCCTTCCTTGGGAAGCTTCAAGCTGAATGCTACGGTGGAAGGTGTGTCCAATTTGTTGAACCAGACCTTTGACACCAACTTTGAACGCAGAGGGTCAAGATCTGGAGAGTCCCGGCATCCATACACCCAGATCCAATTTGATGCTGATATGAAACCCGAGAGCCGCCGGCACTTTGCAGTCATTGACGTACATGGCACTCCACAAGGACCGCAAGGATCATGGCCTCTAGAACTGGCAAAGTCCTGTCAGTTTCTGCTAGTCCACATCAAGGAGAAAGACCTGAAGTCGCGCGAAGTTCAATCATTTGTGAAGGACGTTTCCAAGAGTGCCCGATGCAAATGTTTGTTCATCATGATTTGGGATGACGTTTGCGTGGAAGTGCGCGAAGATCTTCAGCAAGGCTTGGAGGATCCAAAGGCAGGGCGTGCTCACGTGTTGCGACGGTTTCCACTTTGAGCTTAATGTGCCGACATGTATCCACACATACCCTCAAGCACTATAAATGTAGTAATATAATGTAATATATGAGAGAATCTCTCTCCTCAGTTGCATCTCTGGGCAAACTCTTGCCTGATCTGAGCTACTCCTTCTCTCATGCAACTCTTTTCTGACCAGTTCTCTCTGAGCTATTTCTTCTCTGAGCCAAGTCTTCTCTGAGCAAACTCTTCCGCCACCCTTTCTCTCAAGCAACTCTTTAATGGAATCTCTTCTCTGAGCTACTACTTTGAGCCAACTCTTTGATGAGCTAGTGATGGTTGCTTATTAAGCTACACAGCTCTCAAGTGGTGCACTGAGTGGTTGAGTGGATGAGTGAAAGTATTGTATTGCCCTTTCTCTGCAACTCAGGAGATGTTCGTCTAAAATAACTGGCAATACAATCATAGCTGTGAAAGGCAAGCCGGTCGCCAGCGGTTGACCATCAGGAAGAGGTTTATCATGGTTTATCGGGTTCCGTGGGTGCCAACATCCATAGACCATCATTGTCGATGTGGTGATGGTGGTCACTGCGCGTCTCAACCAATGTATGTAGACCATATAAGTTGACACCCGCTACATACATTCGTTGAACAGTTTTTCACTGCTCTTATTCTTGGTCGCTGCCTGAAGTTCATTCGGGGCATGGTTTTAAGTGTATGCAAGAACCTTGATCTTGTGACTCCAGGTCCACATTCTCCGCATTCCAGCTTCAGAAGCCAAACATGCCACGGCATCTGATCCTGCCTCCATCAAGATGCGACAGCAGCTATACCCTCAGCTGAAATATCTCGGCCAAGACCATCAGAACTCGACGCCTGGTCGGCACGATTGCAGAGTTTTAGGCATCTTGAAATAGATCACAGAGAAAGATTGAAAGATCCTAAGCAGGGCAATCTTCTGAGAACTAGCCATGACAGTACGCCATCGTCTAAGAACCATTGTAAGACACTGTAAGATCTGTAAGGACAAGGCCGACACGCCCACCTGATGCCAATTTTGGAATATTTGAGCATTTCATTCAAGACCATCATGGTTCCAATCTTATTGAACCGCCAAGGTCTGAGGCAGTTCTTCGGGTGGACGACCTACGAACTGTCATGAATGTGGACGAACCACCACTTTGGGAAAAGTTGCGTAACATCACCACATCCTGCGCGGAGATTTTTTGTAGCACTGATGATGGCCTTCGCAACAAGAAGTTTCCCATGATGCACCACTACATTGAGCAGGATCCTCAATTTTGCGGTTCAAACAGTTGCACAGTTTGCCTGCAGTGTGCGTTTTCCGCACCAAGAGTTGCATGCTCTTTGAGGCTATGCAAGGTGGATCGTGATCTGACTTCAAGCAAAAATGCCGACAACCGACATGAAGCTCTAGACTTCTTGGAAAAACGACGGGATCTTAGTGCCACCTTTTTCGCTGACTTGATGAAGGTTCGGAGTTGACGTGGATTCATAGATAGTAGAGGTGTCACACAACCCTTTTCTAGGTATTCGGTTGCTCTCAAAACTCAAGACACCGTTTTGCTCTCAACAGTGTCGAAAACCGCGTTCCAGCCCAGCTTTCCCTCAAAAACTCGGCTGCGTCTTGCTCCTGATGTCCCAACTTGATTCAAATGGCCGGTTAGGAGATGAGCTGCAGCAAAAACAGAAAACTGTGAAGCCCAGCAATGTCTCTGAGGCAGGGTCTGGTGTGACACCTTAGGCTCCTGTCAAACTGAGAAATGTTCCGATGAAGTTGGGAGACTTTGGTGCAGGTCCCAGGTTTGATGAGACTGAACACAGAGGATCACTTGAGGGCCTGCTTGTGTAAAACGCTGCCAAGGAATTTGTGGAGATCCTCCATGCCAACGATAGTGAAGCCAATCTTGAACAGCAAGGGCCTGAGTGTCAGCACAAGCATTTGTTGTCAATGTCTGGTCAAAGTTGCAGCAAGAGAATGCTGCCATTCTCCACAGCTAGGGGTTGCTAGCTGGATTCACTCACTGCACCAACTCACTCCATCCAGCTCTCTACAATCAAACTCAATCCAACCCACTGTGTCCAACTCACTCCAACTCCCTTCCTCATCTCGTTTCCGATTACTTGCTCGTTCCAATTGCTTTTCTATCTTACTTCTCCCCACTTGTATGCACCATATACATCCATATAATATACAGTACGGTCCCTGCCAGCTTTGGCTCCCTTGGGAATCTAAGACTCGGCAGTATTTTGCAGGCAGTGAGACAATCGATGAGTTTTTGAGAGTAGCTGAGACACTGAGACATGTGTTGAGTTGATCCAGTCATATCCCGTTGTTGAGGCTCTACAAATTTATGGCTGAAGAGTTTGCGCGGCGCGGGAAGGAAGATGTGGATGTGCAACTAGCCATGTCTTGTCTGCACAAAGAAGTCATCCAATTGTACTCTCACAGCGCGGAGCTGAACGACAAGGATGGCATCATCCAAGCCTATGAAAAACTTATCTACAAGGGGATGCCTTTTGAGATTCTTGATGGTGATCACATGCATTTTCCTCGCAAATTCCTTGAGGATCTCTTCAAATGTTTGAAGGAACGTGTCGGGGAGAAGCAGCTACAAGTTTGTAGCACAGCTGGTCCTCAAAGCTCAGGCAAATCCACACTCAGCAACCACCGATTTGGCAGCCGTTTTGGTGTCTCCGCAGGTCGTTGTACTCGAGGAATTTTCGGCAGCTTTCAGGTGACCGACGATGCTGTCATGTTGGTCCTTGACACAGAAGGGCTGCAATCTGCGGAGCGAGCTGATCCGGAGTTTGATCGCGTCATGATGCTCTTCATTTTTGCGGTGTCCAACTACATCGACATCACTGTGAAGGGTAACATGACTGAGCCGCCACCAAGCCGCATTTGCACGCATTTGAGCCAGTCATTTTCAGTGTTGAGGTACCTCTCTTTTTCCTTGATTGTAGCAACCAACCATTCCACTTTGGATATGTAATGTAGCTTTCAATTTGGATGGTGTTTCCCTTGCTTAGTGACAACTCAGGTTGAAGAAGCTGATTCAAGTCTGTGTCCATGCGTGGAAGGATCTCGGAGTCAACAAGGTGGCACAACCAAACATCCGATGGATCATGAATCAAGAGGCTGTTCAAGACCCTCAACATCACGAGGACGCCTTTCAGAAGATGTTTGAAGAACTGAAAGAGGTGTTCAGTTCAGATGATGTCAAATCCCTACGAGATGTCTTGAGACTTGACAACCCGTCAATCGCAATTGTGCCTACTATGCATTCTGAATCCACCTTTGTCACGAATGCATATCCTGAAAAGTTCACTCGCCTCATGAAAGCAGATAGCTTCAACGAAACTTGTGCTGACCTTACTCGAACAATGCTACGCCACTTCAGTACAAATAATACGGAGGATCTTTTTGGCTTGGAGAGTTGGCTGGAAATGTCCTTGTCAGTGTTCCAAACAATTACTACATTTCCCAACCTCACAAGTCTGTCTGATATCAAGCAGATCAACCAGAGCAGACAAATGAACAATTGGATTGACAGCAAGATGCGCAGCGCCTTCTGGAACCCTGAGAAAAGGCAGAAGCATGACGAAGTCAAGATTGCTGTCTGGAAGGAATGCCTTGAAGCAGCAGGTGCCGCTTCAATTAGGGATCAGCTGCCGGTAAAGCTGAAGCAACTTGGTGATTCTTTCACAGATTTTGTTTTAGCGTTCTTTTAGGAGGATGAAATAGCCCCCACTTCACGATATTCAAGGCGTGTGAAAACCGTATCCATGTATTTGAGGCATGTTGAAACCGCCGGCCAGGCAAGCTTTTGATGATGAAGTAGGAGACTTGAAGCAACAGCTTGAAGCTGAGATGAAAAAGAGGAAGTGCGATGACAAGGTCAGAAGAGACATGTCCCAACTGCTTGGCTCGCTGCTCGGAAGGGAATGCTCCGGGTGGCTTCGTGGTGGAGTACAAGAATGGCAGAAATGGTTGGTAGGTCAGAATCTCAGGACACGGGAAATTGCTACGTCTCCACAATGAGCAATTAATCATATATATATATATATATATGTAGATCGAGATTTTTTGGGTTGTGAATCGCAGTGTGTAAATATCAATACAGCGTTTTCGCAGTGACCCATTGCTTTTCCGGCAAAGGGTGGTTGTTCCATGTTGTTCCCATCTTGCGCCAATGGCTTCATTTCGTTGCCTGGATTCACACATACTTTCACAACTGTTTGCCCAAGATTCCAATTCTCAGAGTTGCTTGCGAAAGATGCGATGAGACACTAACCAATAGATAACACCTTTATGTTAAGAACCAGCCAGGGTGCATTCATGGCCTGAGTGCTGTTTGCGCAGTCAAGGTCGTGCAAGAAGTCAAGGCCATGAGAGGCTTAACTCAGCAATCCGACGCTTGTTGAGAAGCCCGGGGACAGTCAGCGATGAAGACCAAGCCAACAAGCTGTTTGATGAGCTTTGGCTAAAGATCTTGAAAGAGATGCAGCACACACTTGACCGAGACCATTTTGACAAGCAGCTCTTCAATGACATCCATGAATTCTTTCCTGCGAAGGAGAGGAAAGGAAGATTAGAGATATGGGGCCAGGCAGAGAAGATGAAGCAGAATGCCGAAGATTTTGCGTGGAAATCGTCTGAGAGATTTCTGTGCCCCCTGCGGCCCTCACAGCAGGAGAAAGTCATTGGCAAAGCTGAGCCGAGGAGTGAATACAAATATGTGAAGCTTCCAGGGAAGCTTTCCAGGAACCTTTGGATCCCAAACTTGTTTGGACCCCTTCCAGAGCCACTTTGCAAGATAATGATGAAACAGCCTGATCACTCGCGAGCAGGTTTTGCTCCGTCTGTTGATTGGTGCAAAATCCAAGGGGAAGTTTTGCGGACCGTGACGCGCAACTTGCCAAGTGATCCTCAGCCTAGCGTAAGAGGCATGCAAGAGATCTATCAACAAGTTTGTGAAGTGGCAGATGCAGTGAATGCAGAGTTGGCAGAGTTTCAGCAGGAGCTTTCTTTGGAGGCACGAGGAGAAATGGTAACCCTGGCTATCATCCGCACTTGGCAATCTATGAGTCAAGCAGCTTGGCAAGAGCACATGAAGCCCATTGAGGAGTTTAAGGCAGAAGAAACCAAGCAGCGGAAGTACTTTTGCTCCCAGGTCTTGCAGTGTTCGGAGGCCGATCATGAGATGGCCAAGAGGTGGATCGCGAGAATTGCGCAGAGTTGTCGTGAAAAGCTGTCAGTTGATGCTGCCAAGAATGTTGGCATGGAGATTGCTGAGCACCAAGAATCACTTAGCAGAAAAGCCATTGAGGGGGACTCGGATCGCCTTCTTGGCAGTGATGAGTTGGACAAGCAGGAAGAGTACATCCTCGATCCAATAAAAACACTCGAGAAAGAACTCCACAGGAGATTTACTGCTCAAGTGGACCCAGGGATCAAGAGGAGGCAGGAGGAGCTTTTCGCTGAGGTGAGAGACAGGCTGGGTCTTCTCCGCTCCGAACTGCGCAGCCTCCGTGACAAGTCAGAGCTGCAGGCTGAAAAGGCACTCGTGGAAGCACGGGACTTTGCAAATGATCCCTGTGAGACCGAGTACACGCGCAAACAGGCCCTCGCCAGCTGGATTGTAGCATTCCTCACCATGGATGGTGACCTTCCTTCAAAATTGTCTTTGGATGAAAATGAGCAGCTGGTTGCGTGCGATGATGAGGAAGATGGCTGGCAAGTGAAGATGTCCCAAGCACTGCCATGCACGGGATCACCTGTCAAAGATGAGTCAGTCAGGAGCTGGATTCAGGCGCAAAGCTTGGTTTGACGTACCGTGTATTTGGTTTTGCTGATACGTGGTGATATATTGTAGTATGCATGTATTTAGGATGATTGGGATATCCAGAGAAACTGATAGGTTTGAAAGCTTCAATCTGAAGCCTTTTGCCAAGTCAAAGCGTTTGTTGCCTCACGGTGCATTCTGGCACTTTCAGCCTATTGAATCTATTGTTTGAACCTTGTGATCAGGCAGCGAACCTGGAGAGGGTTGGCAATTTGCATTACTTCGTGACCGCAGCAGTGGAGGAGTTGGATCGCCAGATAGAGAGTTTAGGTTTCTACCTGCAGGATCAAGTCCGAAGCAGTGTGGAAAAGAAGACAAAGGAACTCAAAGACAAGTTGATCCCTTGCCCTGTGCGATGTCCATGCTGCGGAAGGCTTTGCGCCAATCCCGATCCAAATCATACCGTCCACTATGCTTGCGGACACTATCCGCGTGGCTTTACGGGCCGATATGTTCGGTTTTCGTCCGGCAAGGAGATTGCTTCTACTCTTATGTGTACGGAGATGAAGGACTGCCGCGTGATGCCGCGTGGCAGATTGATTGAACTTGACTTTCTTTTTGTATATGTTTTTGTGAAATGTATTAAGATCTGTTAAGGTTGATAAATGTCGTATTTGTCATTGTGCAAATTGACATTGTCAGCATGTTTCGCTGCGCAGGAAAATACCAGCGTCTATGAACCGGGATACCATAGGGCCATCACGTGGAAGGAGTTCAAAGAGAAGGACAAGGACTGCAAGGACTGGGATTTCGGTGAATCAGATCCCGATCGGCATGATTTTGAAGGAAAGGCTCAGAAAGCATGGAAGAAGGTAGGTCCTCGGTTTTGCAGACGCTTTCAAACAACATTCACAGAATACGGAGAGCAAAGTACTTCGACGCCTCGCTCACGGCACTACTTGTTGATCCTTGATTCTTCTGGATCCATGTCTGGAGGCAAGTGGAACGCAGTCGTGGAGGCAATGAGGCAAATGGCTCGTTCGGAGAGCGAGCTTGCCTTGGAGTCCAAGTTCTCTGTGATTTTGTTTTCAGATTTTGCTCACATGGCGGTATCCAATTGCGCAGCTTCCGAGATATTGGAATCCAGGTTTGACCCTCTTTTCAGCGGAACTCGTTTTGCGGATGCATTCCAATGCGCAGCTGACTTCGTCAGAGACACAGATTTTGCTGACCGCTGCCCCATGGTTGTTTTCATGACTGATGGACAAGACTGGTCCAGGAACTCCCAACGAACAACAGCCATTCGCAACTTGGTTTGTGAATTCAACGACAAGCAACAGAGCTGGGATTTCAGGGCCATCGCCTTCGGCGATGACGCCGACCGGGGCCTGCTTCAAGGGATTGCCGACAAGCAAGTTGGCCGCGCAGCCAAGAGCAGCAAATACATGGAAGCCAGCACTGAGATGGATCTTGTTCAGGTCTCGGCCCTACCAAGCTTGGCCTTTGCGGTCATAAGAAGGATGATTTTGTTCAATTTTGATCAATGTTGTGCGTCTTTCTTGTCTTATTAAGTGTTGCTGGTGGCATCGGTGTCAATCAGCACCGAGCCGTTGGAACCTTTGTCCAAGGCATTTTTGGAGATAGCGCAAGCTCCTCCCAACCTCCTTCCTGCTGCGAGCCATTTACTCAGAAACCAGCCACCAATGCTTACAAAAAGCGAACGATCCCAAGAACAATTTCTGCACCTTCAGCAGATCCACGGTTGTCGTACGGACCAGGGAGTGCTTGCAGCAAGAATCACAGAATAGAATCTTTTTATATCTTTTTAGATTTTAGAGAGAAACCAAGCCACTCCGGTTGTATGTTACATATTCTGAGAGAATTGCGTTGTTTTGCCAGCTTTACCTCAAATTTTGAAGGCAAAGACTGTGAAGGGGGTGAAGACGGCGAAGAGCGTGAAGCCCTTGAAGATGGTGAAGACTGGCCAGTGCCCGTGTAGGCGGGATACTGATGTTACTTGTAGAAAACTAGACAAACGTTCGTACACTCAAGTGTCATTCTTGCTGCACTCCACTGCCTGCCGGTGGTGCAAGTGAAAGTGCGCTTGTTCCAGTCGTTCGACTCTTGTAGTAGAACTACTGATGCTGTTATCGGGCAAGATAGAACAATTCAGTAGGGGTAGACCCTCTCTGCAAGTGTGTGCATTAAGACTTAGCATTTAATTGGATTGACTTGGCTTATGGCTTCATGGCGCCCTTTCAAACTCTGGAACCTTTGCTTGTACTGCGTGCATCTCTCAACAATTACCTTTGATAGGCGAAGGTGTTGCAGCCCTGACTGTGGCACTTCCATGCATTTGAATTCACACTGCGCTATTTGAATCTATTTACAGAATATCAATCAAGCAACTCTGGCAAGCAGTGATGCCAGACCTGTGCTGATTGGCTGCATCATACAGCAGATGCAAAATTCATCCTATGTCTTCCCTCTGGAAGCAGCTTCCAAGGATACCAATATGATATTACGGGCGGACCTTGAACATCCTGTTGTAGCATTTTCGAAAGTTTGAAGGTCAAAATGCTGTTTTACCCTTTGGATGGAGGGTATAAGGTATGTTCAACCCCTGTTGAGCCAAACAATAACTTGGAAGGCTGCAACTCCAGGTGCAGTCTGAGCAGGGTCCGGTGTCGTACGCCGCCTGCTTGGTTGGGACCACATTGGCAGGGCGCTGGCATTCTTGAACCCTCACCGGCGTGGGCCAAACATTGAATCAC
Organism: Symbiodinium sp. clade C Y103; assembly: GCA_003297045.1. Lineage (NCBI taxonomy): Eukaryota > Dinophyceae > Suessiales > Symbiodiniaceae > Cladocopium > Cladocopium sp. clade C. The sequence goes on along the minus strand of BGPT01002044.1, from coordinate 1,276 downwards.
TATCCAGAGTTTACATGTTTGAAGCAGATTTTTTTGGTTGAATGAAATAGAATCAATGGGGGTGGAATTATACACGTGCCGCCTGGATGCCTGTGGTTCTTGGATGGTTCCCTAGATGATAGTCTTGCAACAGTTTTGAAATCCAACTAAATGCGGATGCGCTGCTTGTGCTTGGTGCGCAGAGGATCTTTCAATGGAAATATCTGCATGTCAATTTTTTCTGGTAGCCAAAGCAGCTTAAAATTCGCATGGCGTTTGTTGTTAGGAAAATGGTTTCACGCAAGAAAATGCGTTTGTTCATGGGCTTGACGCATCCTCTCATAGCAGTGCTTAGCGGACTTGTTCCAGTACAGACTTGGGGCAGATACAGGAGCTCAGACGAGCTCATTTTGGTTCAGCACGACAGAAGTTCTATTGCGCCTGAAGGATTTGGTATGGACTCGCAGGATGGAAAAAAAATTGCGCAGACAAAGTGCAGACAATAATATGATCATTGAGCACTTGTGGCTGGGTACGCCTGCAATCACTGATTCTTGTCCGTTAAGTCTCCGTTCTCCATGCGGACCCCCCTTCGAAACCTTAGTGGTCTGGGAGGTTTCGTTTATTCATTTAGAGTGAGATGGAAATCCAAAAATCCAAATTTGAATTTATTATCATGAAATTAAGCAGTTATATAAGTTATATAAATTGACCCTTGCGCCCATGATCATTTGTTTTGGATGAGGATTAGATGTTGTGACTGCTGCTTGCTGCAATTGCGATACTCGTCTCCTCCACTTGACTTGGAAAGTCGATGAATTTGCAATTTTTGTTGCGTACAGCTTGGGAAACCATTTTGAGGAAGTCGGTGCGTGTTGCGTACAGCTGGAGGGCTGTATATTCTTTTTTTCTAACATAATTAATTTGCATGCGATTTGGTAGAATCCTGAGAAGGCATATTGCCACAATACCAATGGGATTTGAAATCTTGATTCTAAAACGATGTAGAATATATTGTGTACATGGTGTTGTGTATGTAGTGGTGGGGGCTTACATGCCTAATATAAGATAGTGATATTCCTGACTTAAATTGGATTTATATTATATATAATTAATAAATAACTAAACTTATTTTTTTAGAGGATTTGTAACTTGCAAGTACTTAGTGGTATTGTAGTATTTTTTTTTTGGGCCCTTAAACGGGGAAAGAAAATAAAGTTGGTCACAGAAAACGAGAAAATAAAATAAAGTTGGTCACGGAAAGGAATTTTGAGCAGAAATTTGAAAACTAAGGAGC
>BGPT01002043.1:70742-112192 GCA_003297045.1 Symbiodinium sp. clade C Y103 | reverse complement strand
TTTCTCAACAAGAAAACTAATTGTCTTCGAGTCCGGGCCTGTGGGCCAATGTCTTCTCTGACGCGCTCCCCCTTGCCATCGACAGGGGTCGGCGGATATATATACACATGTGTGGTTGACATATGAGTTTTGTCCAGAAATGGGGTGTACCTCAATATTGCAAAGTGTTTTGGGACCATGAGGAATTGAGCATTGGATGTTGGGTGACCGATTTTTGGACACATGTTTTCTGGGGTCGATATCCTATTTATACATGGACTATAGCAAAGATTGAAAAGATAGAACAATCCGGCGAAAATGGTGATGAATTACTGTTCTCTCTTTTGAATGGCCACTATATATATATTATACCACATGGGAGATGGGTCGGAAACCAGAAAAAGGGGGCCTGGAACATTTCTTTTATTATCTTCCAGGATTGCTCGAATTAGTTGAAGGGAACAATTGAAAGCAGAAACTGCAATTTTTGGGATATGTTCCTTTCAATCAAGTGGTTTCAATGTCAGATATGGGACATACCATATGGAAGATACATGAACATGCCAATTTTGCTGGAATTTGTTGGATTGCTGGGACTGGTTGCAAAAACAGTAGAAAACACCAGGGGTTCTTGAAGACTTTCCCTTTAACCAATCATCCAAGGTGGTATATATATGATAATATATATATATATACATAGATAGAGTTATATATATATATATATAAACCAAATGACATCCGGATTGTTGGATACCAACTGCCATCTCGCAAACGTGGCAATGGAACATCCCCCATTTGTAGATAGTTTCTTAAAATGGGGATACCCCAAAATTGGATGGTTTGAAATTGAAGATTATGATTTGGGGATGATTTCGAGGACCCCATTCTGAGAAGTACAGAACCTTATTTGTAGATGCTATGCAGATAAAACATGGACAAGTCTCAATTGATTTTCCGTTGTTTACTGTTTCTGGAGAGTGCATGTATTTGTTGGGAAAGCAAACTCCAAAAAATCATGTGAACTGGCTCCTCTACGTGCAGAACCATATCGTTTGTTTTTTCTCTATCATCTCTGGATTGGTTTGAAGGATAGTCCAGAGATACATCTACGTTTTATCAATTCGATGATGGAAACTCACCCAAAGTGACATGAAAAGTCTTGACAATCCGTCATACTAAACCAGAATTGGTACAAATTTGTTGTGGAAGCCCCTAAATGGGGGTGTAAGAGCACATGGTTTCCATTATATAAATGTTCCCTAAAATCAATCCATTGAACTTTTTATTCGATGCTTGGTTTTGCCGTTGTAATCCATTTACCATACCCCCTGATAGCCCCAGTGTAGTCTATGGTTTCTGCATTTAGAAATGGTAAGTTTTAGGTGCATGCATGTTCATTCACCTTTTATGGTTGCCAACCAGATACAGGAGAGGCCCTCCAAACGATGGGTTTACAACTAGGCTAATTAGGATTTGTGAATACTTATGGCTGTAATACCCTCAGGTACTCAAACGTGGCTGGCTGGAAAATCCACAGTTTATACATGATTTTCCCAGCTATAAACCTCCATTTAGTTCGAGGATTTTCCAGCCACGTTTCATGAAACCAGAGGGTAAATACCATCAATAGCCATTGATCACCATTAACAACCATCTCTAATCATTGTCAACCATTATCAACCATCATTGTCCATCATTATTAACCATGAATCACCATTAACAACCATGAATCACCATGAATCACCATCATTAACCATTCAGAACCATCAATTTACATCACTAGCTGGATGTGTTTAAAAACATCACAGGTAGATCCTCTTCTGTCGGATTACCTTCATCCACCTGTGCAGCCGAGGCATCCGAAATTTGATAAAGAACCTTCAGTGCCTTGGTGATGGGATCCCCAAGTCATCAGTCTTATGGGTGCGAAAGCATCAAACCATCGCCAAATGGTAGGTTTAAATAGGTTTAAATGGGTTTAAATGGGTTTTAATAGCATTAGGTGAATCCCAGATTTGTGATTCTTTTCGGTGGTTCATAACTCATCAGTGATTGCTGTTGATGGCTCATAGGATTTTACACGTCGAAGTCATCTAAGTCAAAAATCCGTAGTCCTGTGTCCCCATATTTTTCTAGTTGCATCCCCCCAAAAAGATGGATGGCACGGTTTTTCCCAGCCAGGCATGGATGGTTTTCATGCCCACACACTCCTCCAATGCCCACCAGGTGATGCTTGATGCAGGAGCCAGTTCTTACGAGTTGGGAAGTGGCGCACAGGTCTGTTTGGGACGGGGTCCACTGGGTCAATATATTTACCCAGGGGATCAATGATTGGAATGTCTATTTTTAATAACCATCTAAGTTCCGGGCTACCCAAGTTTGGCTCATACCTGAATGACGTTGAAGTTCCTGTGAATACACAGGGAGTTTGACAAAAGGGGATCAAAATCTTCACCCTGAGGGGTGTCGTTTGACGATCCCTGCCAAAGGATTCCTATCTTCAACCATAGCAGGGTCGGAACCAGTCATGGCTGAGAACTTGGTCTGGGAGGCATCGAGAATTGTGTGTTTGGATTTGCATCAACTCGACAACCTTACAATCAAAGTGCTGTAGGGTATCAAGTCCACCACCCCCTCTGAACTCTACACTTATCGGTAAGTTAACTACAAATGATCTTGCAGCATCAAATCTGCAGGCTTCTCTGAAGTCTACACCCAAAGTAATTCAAGCACACTTAGGTGGGTATGGCTCAAAATTATTAACCCTATAATTGGTTGGTTTATCTTAATTTACCATTAAAAATCACCATTTTTGGTACCATAATTTTGAGCCATCGCCAGGTGAACTCTCTTGTATCTCAAACTGTCAGGTTTTCCAGGATTTGGCCTCCCTTTTTTCGAGCTCGCACAATACCCAAGGCTGCTCATGATAAAATGCCGCTCGACCACTCTGAGGTGAAGCAACTTCAATTTCTGCAGGTTAATTCACCTCAATCACCAATTTCTCTTGTTGATTTCTTTACATGTCCTAGACTCGTTTGACGGGAACATGGCTGCAGGAAGCTACTTTACTTGGGTAAAAACACTGGTTTCGTTTAAACTTTCCCAGAAACTAATCCATTCATTGCAAAAGCCAAATTTTTTGGATGTCTTCCTGTCCAAAGCCACAAAATTGGAGTTTGAAAACAACATTCAAACATCATTCAACCATCAAAACGTCACGAACCCATTAGGGTCCTTCAAGACATCATTAAACTGTTGAAACATCCGTAAGACCACAATTCTAACCACCATACCATGATTGTTTTAAATCACTCATTAGCCATTCAACATTATTAGCAGCCACAAAAACACATTTTCAAAACCTTGAAAAACATCATCAAACCACCTAGTGTTTGGATGTCTATGGTAATTGAACAATTATCTATGGAAAATCACCATTTTTGTTGGTAGATCATCGAACTAAACGGACCATTTTCCATAGCTCTATTACATTGCTAAAGGGTAAATCTCATTAATGTCGCCATTTTTGTTGGTTTGATCTTTATTAGTCATAAAATCCATCATGAAATCCAAACCACTCCATTAATCACCATAGAATCGCATGACATCAGCATTAAACCCCATGAAATCAGCATAAAACCACGGCTGGCTATGGCTGGCTATGACCAGCCCTGGCGGCCACCACCAGGACTGGTGCTGTACCTGGGTTTAGTGGTGCTCTTTGTTTGGAGATTTCTGTCGGGATGGCGACTCTGTGGGGCATGGATGGAGTATGCCAACTATTGCATGCGCCTTGGGCGGTCGGTATTTCGGTGGCGGTTTTCATACCGCCCAGCGATTGTGGAATACGGGGAGATCACATGGTATAACCATGGAGATAAGATGATAGCTTTAATCTAGATAGTCAAATATGAATAGAATCAACTGGGGGTATCATGGGAATGCAACTGGAATGGGATATGCATAGAATATGTATATATATATATATATATATTCATGGGAACATAGTGCAATAATTCCATCCCCCATTCATATTGAACACACCCATTCTATGGTCCCAAATATGTGGTTTCATCCCCTACTAAACCACGGCGACCCTGGGGGGTGTTGAATAGTATAGTGGAATGGGATCATGTGGCATGGTCAAAAGTTGGAGTACTGAAAGGGGAAGTCCATATACATAGGTATGAAAAGGAATCCCAATCATGGCGGGATGACGATACTCCATATGCCATAGTTTGAGGTAGTTTGACCATGACACACACACATGGAAACTTGCCCAGAATTTGAGTTTTCAACACAACGAAGCAAGTTTTCCGGGATGATGGGGATGAAATACCCGACCTTTGACAGCCGGGCCCCAAGGCATCCTTTTTTTGTTTTACCCAGGGAGTCAAAATTCAGTGACCCAAAGTCGTTGGGTCTGGAAGATATGATTTTCCTAGTCATTTGGAGAAAACCACCTGGAGTTGTGTTGGTGATTCCATGATGGCCTGGGCCAGTCCAGGAGGGAAACTCACGGAAGATCCACCACGTTTCACGGGGGCAATCATCTTCAAATGCCTATTGGAGCCACCAGTGATTTGGATCATGGTTTTCTTCTGTTTTTCTGTTTTCGGAATCTGATTTACAGCATCCTGACAGTGGGATGCATCTAGTGCTGCATTCAGCAGAATTCTTTTTGCGCAATCTATAGTGGTGTCTGCTCTCAGCCTCGCGGAGGCTCCTCTACATGTTGCTTCTGGTGTTGAATGTCTATGCCATCTACTCTTTCATCATGCTGGCGATGCGTCCCGAAGGCTAGCAAAATTCGCTGGCTTGGGGCAGCAAACACCTGGGGAAGCAGAGTTTTGGTTTATTTCAGTGTGACTCCAAATTCACCAGAATTATCCAGATATGTATGCGAAAAAACTTGTAAAGGTACAGTCGTTTTTTTACATTATGTATATAATCCTTGGGAAAATGTACTCACCAGCTTCCTCAGACCTGGTCCAAGTGCCAAGAGAGCTTTGCCAGAAGCTGTAGCCTCTGGCAATTGAACGTGGCAATCGGACAGCTTCAATATTTGCTAAGAGAATAGTCTCTGGTAATTTGTTACGTAGCTATTGGAAATGTCCATTTAAATAGTGGCCATTAAAGATTGTGATTTCCCATAGTTATGTGGCTGTTTACCAGAGAATAATCTCTACTATCAGGTGGTTGGCAGTGGAGAAAAAGCTATGCATACCTATATTCCCTACTTTGCGTGAGCCAACGAACTTCTACCCGAGTTTCCCAACCACATGAAAGCCCATGGATCTTTAGGATTTTACATTGCCAGGGTGGACTTCCAGAGGTTTTTCAAATGGTTGAGCCATCAAGATCAGATGAAAGCAGCTGCGATCCAACCAGAATTGCGAACTCTTACCCTGGGGGGTTTTCTAAAATAACTAGGGGACAACCGGGACAACTCCATGAGAATCCCATAGTCTTCCTATAGGACACGATCGAAATCCCTAGATTTTCAGCCAGGAGACCAGGTTTTCCAAGCCCTGCCACCCTGGATGAAGCCGCTCATGTGCCGTGGCTGGGAATCCCTGGGATTTTTACGGCTCGAAATGGGAACTACCAAGATGCGTTTACCGAAATGAGGGATACACATGGATACACCATGTTACAGTATGGCCATTTTTAATGGGTAGAAAGATGATCAACGAATAAGATATGGGCTTTTTCCTCTGAACATGGGGGATTTTTTTCAGCTTTTGACGGTCATTGAAACAACGGAAAAGGAGGCTTTGAACCATCAGATGGAGTGGGGTTCAACATTACCAGCCCTGGTGAAATCACTGGGTAATTCAAAACCTCTGGGTAGTCGACCAGAGCCCAAAAAACTCATGGTGAAACTCCCCCAAAATCACCAAATCAATTCAGGTCGGAGTTCATAAACGCTGGCCATCCAGCGTTTCTATGTTTCTGGGTCATCAACAACGCAACAAAAAAGTTGGGACACAAGGTGGCAACAATGTCCACCACCACTAGAGTGAACTGAGTGTCCCAGTCCAGCGAAATCCCATGGCTTGATATTCTTGCCATCGGGTTTGGGACCATCAATAGGGTATTCCTGTATAAATCCCACTGTTTAATCATCATTTTCCTATCATTTTCCCAATGAATTTAGGGGTAGACAACCCCTTTTCAGACACCCAACTCTTTCAGACATTTGGTCGTCTTGAGATCGGAAATCGAATCCGAAGCTGCAACACAATTTTCAGATGTCAATCAACCAAGAATGAGCATCTCAAATTGCCAAGAATGAGGATTCTACAAACATCTACAAACCCAAGACTTGGATTTCGAGGAGCCAATAATGGGGATTTTGACGAAACAAAAGTGGTGGCTGTGACGAACCAAAAATGGTTGCAGTTGTGACCACGAAACTACGGGGGTTTGATCAACGAGAATGGTGAAACGCGATTCAAGATAAGACTTCGCGAGCCAAGACTTGTGGACTCTAAACCAATCCAAAGGTTGGGGATTTCTCATCAGTATGGGTGGGAAAAAGGAGAACCACTTACACGAGACACTGGCCAAAGCTTCGTTTGATAGGCAATTAATTGATATCAATTGTTAGCCGTACATGGAGGACTGAAATCTAAGCTAGAAAACACCAGGGTTATACCGTCCATTTGGGTGAATTTACATTTACTTTGATAGGGAACCCTACAAAATCACCGTTTCAGATTGGTGAATATGGTTGCGTCTAGACATTCCAAATGATTGGTTGACATTTCCAAAATTTGAACTGTGAATGTCAAACCCATATTTCAAAAAACCTTGGGTTGTTCAATTGGGGGGGTACCATTTTAGTAGCATCTTAATCTGGCTGAAGCATAATGACCTCACTGTGACGTCGCTGGAATGAGGGATAGCAAGGGGAATCATCCCCATAGCTGGCATTATTTCAGCATTCACTCCACCCATATCGCCAGAGTATGGAGATCTACCTTCGCAAAGCCGGGGTAGTACTCGTTGTCCACCTACAAAGAAAGGCCTCATTTCAGCTTTTGTTCGGTTCGTGAATGACCAAGTTTTTCAGCCAGATCCGCATGAAATTCTCATTATAAATCATCATCCCATGAAATCATCATGAAGAGCATCCGCCAAAGTCTCCCAAGGCCACCATTTTGTTTCAAACATTTGGGGGGGAATCCCCTGGGATCTCAACAAATCCACCACTGCCGCGCCAAGGCTCGGCACCCCCATCGCTGCAGTGGTGACGTATTTCATGGCTTTCATCCAGTCACCTGGCAGGGGCTTTTCTGGGGATATTTCAATGAGATTATGAAAGAAATACAATCTGGTAATTTAACATAGCTATTGCAAATCCATATTTTCATTACGGTAAATCCATGAACTAAATGGGCCATGGCTTCAATAGCACACTGTAACAAATTACCAGAGGCTATCCCCTGAAAATACCATATTATGATATAGCCAAGAAATATTTATGACACATGATGAATCTTATGGAGAAATTGGAATATTAAGCTGATCACTGGGGATAATTTGGTAATGGACTGATATTAACCCAAGAAGGTGGAGATTAAATCCAATCAACAAGATATCAATGATGTTAATTCACCCAATATGAAGACATTGGGATATTAAGCCAACAAGATATGACAAAATGGGGAATAACCATGATTCAACCAAATAAAGACATGGGGATATTTATCACAGCTTCAAGAAGCCAAGAGGACTTGCGCTGCGCACAGTGTGCAAGTCCTGTTAGTGGAACACTGATTTCTTGACATTGAAAGTGCTGGTTGGATACATCCGATGTCATCCCAGTTGATTTTGGCTGTATCTCAATTGATTTCATGATCGTCTCCATTCATCTCCGAGATGAATCTCGTGCCGAGATTGCAAAAAAAGTGCTGGTCACTTGTACTGGATCTAGTCACCTAGTCCCTGTTTTTCATCGAAAGATAAAGAGGCGTGATGAAAATATCACGTTTCATCTTTCCATGAGCCCCTACACCCATCCGAAATTTTCTAGATCACCATCCACCTTGACCGTTGTGTGAAAGGTGTAAGTGATATAACTCAACTGATGAATGATGGTTGAACCTTAAAATTTCTTGGGGAGGATATTGCCCACCAGTCTTACTTGAAACTTCCATACGAGTTTGTCGAAAAAAGGGGATAGAAACCCGACTTCAAATCATCTTATTGGTCATATCCACTATATTCCCGTATAGACAGATATACCCGGTGTATCCCGGCTTCTATCCCCATGTTGAATAACAAACGGTTGCTCAAAAGTTTCCCCAGCGGAGTCTTCACTCAGGACAGGTCAGCATGTGAATGAAATCCGGAGGGGAGCTGGCACTCTGAAGCATGTGCCTGGGCATGGTGAAGGATGGTGAAGGGGTCCATGCGCTAGCTGATTGTGTCACTGGGCTGGTGGGATCAGCGAGTTGGGGAATTGTGGACTGGGATGATTCATCCAAGGAGCCATAGAAAGCCCTGGTGGATGAGTTTGTTTTAATGGGGATTCAACCATGGTTCATAGGGGGTTTGACTACCATCAAACATGGATACTACAAATGATGGCATGAAAGGTTACTTGGTGGTGCAGGTCCAGGCTAGTCTTAGTAGGAAGTGGGCAGCAACTTAAGCGGGGACATCATCACTATTTGGATGAGGCGCACATACATCCGACCCATTTATGGAACAAGACTCAGTTGTACATGGGCATACATCGGCTATAAACCACATATTGGGGTTCCTACATCCAAATATTAGAAGTTGTCTTCATGCCGGGGGCTAAAAATCATCCAATAAAGACCCAGCAAAAGTGTCTCAAATCAAGACTACCACCACTTGATCGGAACTAAATTTTAATTGTGAGAGCCTTGGGATTACCATCAACTGCCGCAGCCGATCTTGGAAGGTGATCCTGACCTTGCAGGGCATAGCTTGGCGTCTACCCACATCCACATCCCATTATATTCCTATCGACACATGTGAATGATCTGTGATATCTCCCCATTATATCCCAACAAATCACGTTTTGTTGTTGTTCAAAATCTGGTTTTGGGCTTCCCACGTTTTTTTCCATGGCGCCTTTTCTCAGGATCGTGCAGTGCAAATCATCGCACTCCCAGCGGTCTTCGGCTGTATGTCTATGAACGTTCCTTGGCTGAGCGACGCCGGTCCCGCCAGTAGTTTGCCCGCTCCTTCTTGAACGGGCCCAGCAATGATAAGATCCAATGGTAAAGATAAATTTGTAGGGGTCTATTTTATTTGGTGGTGATTCATTTGGAACCCCAATTTCCATAAAACTCCAATTCTGAATGGTGTTATATAATTGGTTTTGATCTCACATATTGCGGGCAAGTCATGAAACACGTGTGCTTGTGGATTTACCACATTACTGCCATTTCTAAATTTTGAAGGAGCTCAACATCATTGTTTGGCGCTTAAGTGGTGGCGTTTACGCCCCCGATTCAGTTGGTGGAATTGATCCCACCAGCGAGACGCACATTCCACTTGCCAATGCATATACCCACTGGTAATTTTCAACGTAGCTATTGAAAATGGCCATAGAAGTAGTGGATTTTCCCATTAAAAATGGTGATTTCCCATAGCTATGTTGGTTTACCAGGGGGTTACCCAAGGTATTTTGGGCTCATCAGCTCACCCCCCGGCCAAGGCGTTGACGAAGATGTTCGAAAGTGCCGCCCAGTATAACATCGAGGAGCGTGGCGGCAAAGGAGTTGAGATCATGGGGATGGAGAATGTTACATAGAACCAATAATCTGGGTGATACTGTGGATGGAAGAAATCCTGCACCACCAAAAGGATGGTTGAAACCCTACAAACAATGGGATAAACCACTGTTCTCAACTGGTGCAGGATTTCTTCCATCCACCGTAGTTTCATATTTGCTTTATTTTCAATATAATTCAACCATAGAAATGGGATGATGACCCCCAATGACTATGTTTTCCTGGGGGTCGCAACGACCAACCAGTCCACCTTTCACTTTGTTCGAGGACCATAGCAAGGGCTCGAAGTCATCATTCACCCTTGCATGAAAGGATGGATAAATACACAACTAGTTGCAAATTTGGCAAGGCCGGCAAGGTGCGCAATAGGGAACCATGATGCCAGATACAGCTATAGGGGTTCCTACATTTTTTTCCGGAAATGGGGCGAAAGTTGGAAAGTCACACGTGTTTCCAACGTCCGACATGTTCGTCTAGCAGAGGATCATATTTAGGTCATAGGCCCTTTATGCCCTTTATGGACCTCTTCCGTTCGATCAATCCCCCCAAAATTACTGGATGTTGCCAATTCGATCCACAAAAGAATGTGGCTTTGTCTGAAAACAACGTGCCCATACGTGGCCCAATTCCAGTGGATTATCATCATTTTCCCTACTGAGATGCTATTTGTGGCTATCCAAAATTTTCAGACAGACCCAACTACTGTATATTGCCTGCTGAATCCACAAAACAATAGTGGTGCACATGGGCCGCATTGCAGACCTGCTCGACAAAGCTTGATCCATACATGAGCATCCAATTTTCTGGGTTGTAAAAGTTGCTTACAATTACATCCCGAATTTTGTTGGTTAAACAACCAAACTAATATGAAATGAATGAGTATATAACAAACAAAGAAATAAATAGATACATACATATATCATACAATATCATACATAATTTTATTAAAAACTGTAGTGAATAAATGGAAAACGGCAATATATATATATATATATACATATATATATATATATTGTCGGATTGACACTGGTAGCTGGAACCTTCTACCTCCACCTGGGAACCCTGTTCCACCACAAGCTGCAGCTTCCTTTTGCCCTGCGAAGCCAACACCANTGTCGGATTGACACTGGTAGCTGGAACCTTCTACCTCCACCTGGGAACCCTGTTCCACCACAAGCTGCAGCTTCCTTTTGCCCTGCGAAGCCAACACCAGCTCTCAATGTCGCTATGGCCACCACACCAAGGAGACCTCCGCTATGCGTCACTGATAGCGCTATTGCTCAAGCACGCCCACCCGCCTGCAAAGGGCCTTGAACCCTCACCCAGGGCTGCGAGATGCAGCAAGTTGATGTAAGGACCCTGAGAAGGAAGATGGCACATGTGAACAGGCAAGATGGCTTTCACACTCATACTATCATAATTTTGTTCACCATGTGCACAAGCTGGAAACATCTTCGGCTGCCAGAAAGATGGGCAAATAAAAACTTGACCATGGACATGGTGCTGAAAACCCACAACATTGACTATCAATGTTCTCCCTAGGATTGTCTCTGCATCTCTGGATGGGAGACGGCACTTGCATAGCTATCAAATTATCGAGACGGACGTCTCAGCATTAACCGGCCAATCTACGGACGTCTTGGCTTTTCCGCAGACGGTCGATGCTCTTTGCTGTCAGGAGTTTGTGCTTGGATCCATTTGAGTCTTGTTCNCATTAACCGGCCAATCTACGGACGTCTTGGCTTTTCCGCAGACGGTCGATGCTCTTTGCTGTCAGGAGTTTGTGCTTGGATCCATTTGAGTCTTGTTCTCGCATCTGATCGAGATTTGAGAATTTCATCTTCATCATGCAAACTATAGTGACCTTGTTGAAGGCAGGTTCTCAACATGGTGTTGTCCATCACTTTCGTAAGGGCATCAGCTACTTGTGCTGCGGATGGTACCCAGCGAATTTGGATTCCGTTTTGGATGTGCTCACGAATCAGTTTTGCTTGAAGTTGTGTTCGGAACTCTGTACATGAAGGTGGTGCATTACGGTTGATGAGGTCGAACAATGACTTGCAGTCAGTGGTAATGAAATCAGAACGTTCTTTGGGAATGGAATGTAAAATTTTAGTTGCAACTTCAGGCATCGGCTGTCTCTCAGGCATCTCTGGAGTCAGTGCANTTTGGGAATGGAATGTAAAATTTTAGTTGCAACTTCAGGCATCGGCTGTCTCTCAGGCATCTCTGGAGTCAGTGCAGAAAAGGCAGGTGGTAGACGCAACAACGTCTCATCAGCTTGTCGCCAATCACACCGATAGTCACAGAGCCATGCCCAGAAAAGTCTTACCCAAGATAACATGTCAACTGCTCCCGCTAAGGCCATGGCTTCCGCTGAAAGTGTACTTACAGCTACCTTTTGGATCTTTTTCGAATGCCATACGATAGGATTGATGGGACTTCTCTCATTTTCCCCAATACACTTGTGGGCCGCCATGATCATCATACCTTGATGGGAATCAGGACATTTCTCAGAGGCGAAAGAAGCATCAGAAAATGCAACAAAACGCAAGTCTGGAATGGGAATTGGTTGGATTCTCAAAGCAACACTGGCATACTGTTTGGCTTCATGCAACGTACGATTTGCTTCAATCAGAGTTGAAACCTTTGCCTTGTTTATTTGACTTTGTAACCATCCCAAACGACTGCAGATATCCGGTCGTGTGTTGACTGCTGCATACTGAAGGCTTCCAATTACGGCACGCAAGGCTTGCCGTTCGTCCTCAGAGACCACACTCTCAGGCTGACTACGTCTTTCACGAGACAGAACAATGGCGTTGATGTCTTTCACATATTGAGATTGGTCTACGGTGATGCTGTAGTCTGCTCCTTGAGAAATCTTCAAACCAGTGAAACCAAAGTTGTGCATCTTTCGAGATCCGAATGGAAATTTTGCTTCCAGTTGTTTGAGCTTCTCTTGAAACACACTGTTTCCACAACATAAACCATCGTCAACATGAACCCCGATGAGCCCTTGGGTGACATGAGTAACAGGATCACTGAGATGAAAGCAGCACGGATCAAATGGTGATGCGCGAAAACCAAGTTCTTCCAGAGCACGTTTCAATTCGACAAACNGACATGAGTAACAGGATCACTGAGATGAAAGCAGCACGGATCAAATGGTGATGCGCGAAAACCAAGTTCTTCCAGAGCACGTTTCAATTCGACAAACCAGAGGTAAGGGGCGTCAACCCTTCCATAGGCTCCCTTAAGTAAACGTACTACTTCATCCTGTTTGAGCTTGAGTCTCTGGCGCATCTCTTCCGGCGGCTCCATTCCTAGGATCCTTCCATTCTGCTCACTGCCCCGAAGGAAGGCAGTTTGGATATCAAAGCTCTGGATATCCCACTTTCGACTGGCTGAAAACTGGAGCAACAGCATTCTTGTCAATTTGTTCATTGTCGGGGAATCCCGCGGGATTTCAGAAACTTCAGGATCCTCAAAACCTAACACAACAAGCCTCGCCTTAGGTTTGTATTTTGGGGACTGCATTTGTTTGTTGTTGTCATCACTTGAGGATTCATCAATTTCCTTCCACGTGAGTATCCAACGACTCCTAAGAATTTTGGCTTTTGGGATCTGGTTTCTCAGGACTTTCGCTATGGTTTCAGTACTGATCCAACTTTCAATCTCTTTCATCTTTGCCTGTCGAAATTTTTCCTTGTCAGCTGCGGACAAGTGAGCCAACTTGACTTCACTGCGTTGCCTCTTGGCTGCAGAAACTAAGAAGGCCATTTCGTGGGGTTTCTCTTCCTCACGCCATCGTGCAATATCCAGGGCACAAATGGGAACTTCGAATTTCCAACACTGATCAGCTTCAACATGCAGTGCAGGACATGTTTCTACAAACAAGTCATCATCAGTGTCGGGAATGGGCACTTCCACAGGATTCGGTTCTTTCTCCGATGGCTCGGATGGTGCATGACTGTTGGGCACTGGTTCAGTGTCAGGTTGATCATTATTATCGTTATCTTGGGAGTTACTTTGAAGGGGACCGTTATCTTGTGGGATTTCAGGGGTCGGACTAGAGGGAACAGGATTATGAGCATTGAGTGGAACATCTGGAATGTGGTGGTTCGCGATGAGATTGTGGAATTGAACTCCGCCATGTGGTGGGATGATGCTCACTGGTGACATGTTGCCATGATTGGAATGTTCCGAATTGGAATTGCTTGATTGATGCTGGTGCCATTCCTCAACTGCAGACAAAGGCCGGAGGTGCTCTGGTGCAATGCGATACAGCTTGCTGCCCATGGTTACCCATACTACTTGCTGGTTTTCTTGGAGTACAACACGCAAAGGGCCTATCCAGGAACCATCAGCTTCCCCACGTTTCTTCCACATCATCACATGGTCCCCATGGGCATATTGGCCTCTTGATGGGCGGCTCTTTTGGACCAGGGCACGTCGCAAAACTTGGCAGTTGTCTGTGNGTCCCCATGGGCATATTGGCCTCTTGATGGGCGGCTCTTTTGGACCAGGGCACGTCGCAAAACTTGGCAGTTGTCTGTGGCAACGAACGCACGACGTGCGCGTTCTCGCAGGGCTAACTCATCTCTGAAGCGCAGGCCTTCTGGTCGATCATCAGTAGCAATGCTGTGAGATGGCATATTTTCATCAGAGATGACTGACCCCGGGAATTTCCTAGACTTGCCAAACACCAACATTTCAGGTGGATATCCTCGATGTCGACTCCATTGATTCTTTGTGGCTGTGGCCATGGATACTGCTATGCTGAGTTTCTCAAAGGAATCGATGGGTTCCTCGGTGTCCATTTTATGAAGAATACTCTGCAAGATTGCTCCATGACGCTCGATTCGAGAATTTTGCCAATGGGCTTCCGTGGCAATGGTCCTGTGTTTAATGGAGTGCCGTTGAAGGAAATCCAAAAACTCTTGTGAATTGAATTCAGTTCCCGCATCCATACACAATAGTCCTGGGGGACCCGCCCATTGTATCCAACCCTGATGGAGGGCATGAATCGCTTGTTCAGCACTGTGCGCATTTGTGACAATTGCTGTGTGATACAAAGTGCTTTGATCAATCATGTGGTAGATATGGAACTGTTGGCCACTTTTGTTGGTCCACGTCAACCCATCAATGGAAATAACATCACCAAAATCCCCATGTTCGTGGATTGCACTGGGTCTTGCCAATTTCGGATTTGTGTTTTCAGCACATGTAGAACATTTCAGGTCTCCAATGCCCTGAATGATCTCAGAAGGACAGCCCAATTGCTTGCAAAACTCAATCAGCTTGGATGCTCCCGGATGTCCCAAATTCCGATGGACTTTGAGAAGCCATGCTTGGCTTTCTGGTTTCAACTGCAAAAACTTGGGACCATGTTTCATGGATGCAAGGTCAATTGTTTCACGTTCTACTGCAGGTGAGTCCACAGGTTGAGATACACTTTCGGGTGCATCACTCCGGGCTCGCTTGGCTTCAGGATCAGGCGCTCGATTATCGGGAACCCGAGCTGGCATGGTGTCGGCAGAAGTACTGGACATGTCTGGAACAGGCATGACTGGACTAGCAGACTGACCCACCACTGTCTTCGCTCTGGCAAATATAGACAGGCTTACACGGGCAGGAGTGCCCTTTCGGCGCAGCCCTTTAAATGTCAGCTTTTCCCACGGCTCCCACTCATCGTCAACANGTGCCCTTTCGGCGCAGCCCTTTAAATGTCAGCTTTTCCCACGGCTCCCACTCATCGTCAACAACGATGTCTTCATGTCTACGGCGAATGCATATGCGTTTTCTGAGTGGAGCTGTGCCTGGTGGCATGCTGCGATTGGGTCCAGTGTATCGATCAGTTCCCCGGCATAACACAATGTGTTTGATATCATAATCAGGACACAATTGGGCAATATTTTGGATGATGTCACCTGAATCAACAACCATGGTTCCAACTCTTGGGGCCATCTGATCGGCATGACGCATGACTGTCTGCCAATTGACACCTGCAAACCGCTGTGCAATTGCTTGAGGGCTCAACTTTGAACTTAGCCGGCGTTTCTTTGTGGGATGATCTTCCGCATTGTCATGAATAACAGGACTCGGATGCTCACCTGCTGCAAACACTGGTTGTTCTTTTGAGGCATGATGCATTAAAACCTTGGCAACTTGGCGTGCAAACTTAGCAGGATAGTTTTCAGTAAAACTTGACATTGACATCCTTACCCCATGATGCTTTACACTCCCGGCAATTTGTCGATGTTGATGCATAGAATTGCACAGTTTCCCATGGATGGAAATGGCCAAAGCTTCAGACGTCGTCAAAACGTTCAAGCGTTTTCGGATGGGCATCGCAGATTCAGGATCGACAAGTTTTCCAACACGACAAAGATCAAAACGACACAACAGGGTATCATTCACGATTTCACCCAATTTCGGAACCTTCAACATCACCGATCCTTCAGGCTGTTCCATGTGAAAATGATGGGATCGTTGCATTTGATGTCGATACAAAACCACTGCAAGGCTGATCTGCCACAAGCTGGACTGACGCTTTTCCAAAATGTCCCGCAAACCTGACAAGGACTTGCTCATGTTCAGAGAGCTCCATCGGCTCCAAGGTCCGCATTCCGGGCTGTACCACAAATTCTTGGGATCTTCATGAACCAACATTTGAAACAACTGACGTCGTCCAGAAATTGTTTGGAGATCACCCTCTGCCAATCCAAAACGTTTGGCACGACCACCAATGGTTGTGGTTTGCTTGACAAGCTCGCTGTCGCTGGAGCACATGACTTCTAATAGGTCTAACTTGGAACGGCATGAAGTGAATTTGAGACCTTGTTGTTTGACAGTGTCAAGTTCCTTCTGAAATTGATTGATCATGAGTTGAATTTTGCGATGAAAATGGTCAGTGGATTGGTCATTTGCAAAATCAAAGTCAGTGTCCAGTGTGACATTCAGTTGAGCTTCTTCGGCAAAAATCCTATGCCTCAATTGATCCGCAGCCTCAGCACTCAGAAGATCTACCCCTCGGTCTTCACTTGCAACTTGCGCATGTGTTCCAGCATTTCGTGCATCATCATCTCGACCTGGCCCATCCTGTTCGAGAGACTTTGATTGCTCTGGCGGAGATCTTGCATTTCCTCCTGGACAAAGGCCAGGTGGCTCACATCCTCGGTGTTCTCCATCTCCAGCTCTTCCCAGACATCTTGTGGGATCGGAGGCATCCCCGTGGTGGCATTCTTGGGTGAGGTCAGATTGACCTTCAATTCCTTTGGTCCCACTTTCGTCTCCACCTTCGACTTCTCCTCCTTCAGGCGCAGGCGGATGTACTGGATGTACATCATGTGCTCCGGCTTGCCACTTGACTCGAACCGATTCAGAATGAATTCGGTCCACTTCTGATCTTCGAAAGCCTGGGCAAACGTCAGACCCTTTTTCGATTCTCCGAACGTCACCTTCTCTGTGGCAAGCTCTTCCAGAGTCATGCTGGCCAGAACTTCGCGATCCACCTGCTTCTTCTGGGATTTGCTGAACTCCTTGAACTGCTGGGCAAGGGAGGTCATCACTGCGATATGTCGTAGCACGATGAGGGGCTAGTCTTGGACCCGGTGCTGCTATGTACACTGCATCAGATTTTTCTGCTTCAAGCTGTACATGTGAAGAATCAGATTGTGATTGCTCTTCTGATTGTTTGGATTTTGACACTTGAGCTATCAACTGTGTTTCAAAATCATTGGACTCATGTTTCCCAAAGCTGCCCTGAGATTCACTGTGCTGAGTTTTGCTACCATCGGACAGTTCAGTCTGAGCTACGCATGAGGCCTCACNTCATGTTTCCCAAAGCTGCCCTGAGATTCACTGTGCTGAGTTTTGCTACCATCGGACAGTTCAGTCTGAGCTACGCATGAGGCCTCACTCTGTGCTGCGTCATTTTCATGATTCCACAGTTGATTCAAATCCATGAGAAACAAGTTTTTGGGAGAACGATCCATAACCAGATTTCGCTGTAAGGCCTTGCTCCACATGGTTCCTTCTTCAGTGTCAATGACAGCTTGAATCTGTTTCAAAAAGGTGCTAGACAACAGAAAAGGAGTCGGACCTGGAACTACTGCGATTCGGAACCATCGGTCTTGGAGAGGGAGCACAAGTGCATGCTTGCTTGTGAGCGTCTGATGATTTCCAAAGCGAAACACCAAATGGCACGGTGTTCTCTGTGCTTTCGCTCTGATATGGTCTGGAAGACCTTGCAAAAGTTCGGTCACCTGTTGACTTCCGATCACGGTTTGAGAAGCACCAAGATCAACAATTCCACACGTACCTGATGAAGCAAAGTGGATGTCATGGGCTATCACATTTGACACATGGTGACCTGGGACATCATGCATGTGAGACACTTGAAACTTGGATGTGCGGGCTACGGTCGGCTTCACAACGTCTTGGACATCACGGATGCTCAGAGCTTTCCTGAGGGCCGATCGCATTTTCTGTGTCACATCATGTTTGTTATACCCATTATTCCCACTCTTATCTATGCCCCGATTACACAAAACCCCAAAACATGGAATCAACTCGTGAGTCAAAGCATCGGGCAATTGCATTTCAGGCAGATGGAAGATCTCGGAGGGAACATCATGAGCTGGCTGATCGACAACAGCCAGAGATATCGGCACGGTCGAGGTATCACTTGGAGCAGTGCTGGCATTTGAGGACCCACGCATGGGGCACTCAGCTTTCCAATGGCCCTTCTTGCCGCACAAACGGCAACTGGAATTGGCAATTCTCTGAGCAAGGGATTTCCCCTTACCCATCTTTCCAGATCCCTTCTTGCCGGCACCCTTGAAACCCTTTTTCACAGGCCAGAACCCTCTGAATTTGGCTCTTTCGGTGAGGCGTCTTCGAGCATCTTGGTACGAAGAGAAATATGCTGCTAAATCTCCATCGTTCTGTACCGCTTCTGTGATGGCCTCTTCAAAAGAAACCACTAGAGCAGCATCTTCATCATTTTCACTCACCATGTAAGCCAGTGTATCATCATCAAGGGGATCATCGGATACCCAATATGTTTCTTGCTCATGATCTTCATCTCCAACCTCATCAACATTGAAAGCCATGTGGTCATATGTTTTGAGATTCTTGTCACGCTTCACCCCGGTATAGTCTTGGAAGAAGGCTGATCCGAGCATCCTGATGGCTGCTACTACTTTCGACCATTCCAATTTTTGACCAGTGGTTTCAGCCCCTGAGTCAACCAGAACCCGCTTTTTGTCTTCAGCTGAAAGGCGGCTGCCTCGCAACAAGACATAAGCCTGCAGTTGATCCAACGTCAAGGACTTGGCAAGCAATTCCGTCCAAATCACATCCACACGGGCTATGAAACTATCACCAGATTCGTCGGCCTTCTGTTGGCACCGATAAAGCGCCTTTTTGACCAGTTCAAAGCGATGTTCCAAGGGGACTTGCCCCCACGATCCCCCAACCAATTCAACAAGCTTCTGCACACCTTTGCGGTCATTCACAAGCAACTCTTTCTGATGCAGATGCAGTTTCTGATAGGCTGACCCTTTTGTGTTCAGGATCAATCTAGTGATAAGCTCGATGATCTTGGTCTGGGGCCATGCTTCAAGAAGAAGCGTCACCTTACTCGACCAAATGTCAGCATTGTCACATGCAGGATCGAATGAAGGAACAAGCATAGCCAACTGATTCGGGACTCCACCGCCTCCATCAGATGAACTCACTGCAGATTCCGACATGCGTAGCTGAATTTGATAGCAAAGCCGATCGCCACGGCTCCGCTACCAATGTCGGATTGACACTGGTAGCTGGAACCTTCTACCTCCACCTGGGAACCCTGTTCCACCACAAGCTGCAGCTTCCTTTTGCCCTGGGCCTTGAACCCTCACCCAGGGCTGCGAGATGCAGCAAGTTGATGTAAGGACCCTGAGAAGGAAGATGGCACATGTGAACAGGCAAGATGGCTTTCACAATATATACATATATATATATATATATTCACACACATATATATATATATATGTATATAGATATATATTGATATGTATATAGCTATATATTGATATGCATATATATATATATATATATTGATATGTATATAGATATACATGTAAACATATTTATCTTCTCATATCAATTTTATATAGACCGAATCCTTTTCTTTGTTGCAATCTGGCTATCGGATACCCCCCTTGTTCATTGGTTCATCAGGACAAGGCAACCAGCCTCGCCTATCGCGGTGTGTCCGCGCTGGCCGTGTATCCGAGCCCAAACAGTATGTCCAATAGCACGGCATCGAAGCTTGGGCTTCAAGCAGTTGATTTAGTGGGGGATTTACCCTCTGGTAAACTAACATAGCTATTGAAAATGGCTATTTATAAGTGGATTTTCCCATTAAAAATGGTGATTTTCCATGGTTATGTTAGTTTACCAGAGGGTAACCATAGCAACAATAGGGATTTAGTGGGGATTGAATGGGATCTGTAACCAACCACAACTATTTGGGGTTGTATGACTGAAAATAATGTACCCTAAATTTCTACATCCACCGGTTAGTCATCATTTTCCAAATAGATAGACATTTGGGGCTTTGTCCTCCATTCTCAGACAACCTAGATTTTGGCATTGATATTTTTGGGTGGTCCTTTTTCGGTTTGGCTTTGTTTGTTTTGGATGGAATTCTGCACTGCTTGGGTCAGGTGTTTTTCTTTTGAAATTATTTTTGGGATAATCGTTGGATAGGCGGGGTGTTTTCGGAAAGGATTATTTGATTTGCAAATGGGCGAAGACATGTGGCAAGGTCGTGTTTTCAGCCCCGTGCGGCACGGTTTCCTCTTTGTCAGTGTAATTTTGGGCTCCCAATATTTTTTTCAGGGGTGTTTCATGGCAAGTGTCATGTTTGTCCCAATTCAAAGAATGGAGATTAGTTGGCAAATGCACACTTGCTTTGTAATGACCCTACCATTGCATTCTTTTCCAGGGGGTGATGTCCGCACGTATCCCCATTCTTGATGCTGACAGCTTCACCCCGATTTTTTTGTTGGTGAAACCCTCATTTTTGCAACCTGCTCTTGCTTTGAACAGAGTTGGAGCACAACCCATAGGTCAATGGATGTCAATGGTAGCTTTTGGGTGGGAGTATATATATATATTATATATATACATGGGTGATCTTACATGTTTTTTTCCTACCCAGTTTTTTTCCCACAAACGTCTCTTCTTTGCTCGCAACGTTAGCGCTGCGGTTGAGGAACGCTGCGCAGTTCTACTTGGCTCAAGTGGAGACTTGCTTTCAGGCTGCTCAACCAACTGGGGGTTTCCTATGAGGGTACCCCAATAGTTGGATGGTTTATCATGGAAAATCCATGAAAAAAGAGGATGATTTGATTTGGGGGTACCCAAAATTTTGGGAAACCGCCAGTTGTCACTTTGGTCGCACATTTTTTCAAAATGATATAGCCAATGACTTGACCCATACCCAACTAATTTGGGGTATGGGTCAAGTCGTTGGGGTATTCCTAGGCCACAAGATTGTGAGTCTTTACATGAACAACCATCTGTTTTGGGCGGTTTGACCCATAACTATGTGTAGAGATGTGTGTGCAGGCCATCATTTTGATATAGGCATGCTGATCATGTTGTTCTAGGCGACAAGGGCTTTGATTCGCACATATGCATTCCAAACCAGAATGTGCAACCATGTTTCCCTTCCTATGTTTGAATTCAGTGATTTTGGCTGCAACATCTCCATTTTTGTATCGAAGACCTGTCTAAAAATTGGGGATACCTATATGGTGGTGTCCTGGGGGTACCCCTAAATCATCCGCCAGGTTGGGGATCTGTATGAAGCTTGGGCGCGCCTGGGTCGAAATTTCCGGGGGCCATGAAACCATGGGGGGGAATGATGCCATGGAAATGAGGTTTTGACACCATGAGAAGGAATGGGATTGAAACCCAACTTTCAGACAAGCCCAATGTTGAAGTTCCGCCGGAATTTTGGCATGATCAAGATCCGTGTTGGGAAGCGATTTCGAATCGGGTTAGCCTCAAGAATTGTTTGCACTGAACTGATTGAAAGGCATTCGCTTGGAAGATTATTTTGACCGGAAATTGTGTTTCGTGCATCTTCTTCACTATTCCATTTTTTTTCATGGGAACAAATTGATGGGCAAATAACATGTGGAGCAGAAACCTGGAAGTGGACGAGAAGATTTCGAGCTCCATATGTCCATGTTTAGAAGTTAATTTCACAACCATTAATTTCACAACACAGTTTGGGTTGCCGGTTGCTTTTGAACGGTGCGACGATGGGCATTCTTATGCACAAATCATGAAAGAAGCAACACCAGTTGCTTCATCAGCACAGTTATCCCTTTGGCTAGCCACGAGGATATGACCTGAACATGACAATGGATGAAGACAGGGAGTAGTTCTCCATGGGATTGGGGAAGTGGGGGTGTTTCAAGCACCAACCAAAGGATATTTCAGTTTCGCCTGAACAAATCTAAAGTCTTGGCGAAACAAACGGGGACAGATCTTCGAAACATTGCCACCATCTTGCCCTGAATCTGCCCTCGTCAAGGGGCAGAAAGGCCCTTTTTTGGAGGCAGCCGTCTTCAGGTCCCCTTTTCATGCCTTTTTTTTGGCGGGAAATCTTCCTCTGTCTCAAAAACTGTCTCCTGGGCTGGCTTTGGTTTCAGGTTTGCAAAGGGGTCCCAATTTGATGCTGAGGTTGTACCAGTTTTGCAAGTTGACCCTGGAAGTGTTGAAGAACTGCCTGGAAAAGACGGCCAAGGAGCCCAAAGTGGCCAGTGCCAACGGTCAAGTTGTCCAGCGGGGGCGTCAATCCTTGGATTAAGTTGTTCTGCTTGAAACGGTTTAAACTCAGGGGTGGACTTTGGCAAAATCCAAAAGGCGAAAGCCACCAGTTGCATGCCTCGGTTTGTGTCAGTGGAGTTTTCCGATGGATTGCTGACTCGAACCAGTCACAAAAACTGTTGGAGTCTTATTTTTTCTAAATTTGGTTTTCTTAATATGACATTCCTGAAATTCAACCAAAATGCACACTCTAGTAATCATTTACATTTCTCCTTGGGTGGGGAATCATGTTCCACGGATGTTGATCAAAAGTGGGGAATTCATGCCTAGAAATGATTTGCTGATCCAGCAGGGCTGGGTGTTCCTTCCACAATGTGGTACCTCTTTTCAGTCAAATGACTTACAAAACCATGCAGCTGTAGACGTATGTGTCATGTAAGCCTCAAACCCTAGATAGCCCGGTTTGCAAACTAACTTTCCTATCATAGATCCACTACCAACCACGATTAATGTTAACATTTTCCTGATGATTAGTCGCTTCTAGTGATGAAATCCAAATGTGTATTGGTCAGCATCCCATTTGCAGAATAGTGTTTAACAGTTTGATTTCATAGGATTATTGCTATTACTACATGTACATGCATATTTATATATATATATACACATAGAGAAATTCTTATAGATTATTAGTCATTACAGATTACTACCCATTTATACTCCTTAGGTCCTAGGGCCATCCTCGTTCCGGGCCCGGGGATCCGCAGGAACGAAAGAGCGAGGACAGCGAACGGAAGGCCCTGGCCTCGGGACTCCTCGTGGCGCACAAGTCGCTGGCGGACATCGCCTACACCGGAGCCACGTGGTGAGAACGAATGGCCTCGGGATGGTAGGGGTTTCCGGGGCATGGGGGATGGTTTGAGTGCTTTATGACCCATATGTATATATATATATATACATATGTATATCATATGATATAAATATGTATATGGGTTTATATGTGTATTATATGTGTATGTGCATGTATACATCGGTGTTTTTGTGTACGTCCATCTATACATCACATCTCGGCGGATTTTCGGCTTTTCGGCGTCCAAGCTGCCTGGTCTCGGGTCTCCCAGGGATCGGAACTGGTTCGTAAATCCCCCAAGCTATCCCATCTATCAATGGGTTATACCCTCTGGTAAACTAACAGTTTGCTATTGAAAATGGCCATTGAAATAGTGGATTTTCCCATTAAAAATGGTGATTTTCCAGTTCGCTATGTGGCTGTTTACCAGAGGGTAACCATGGTTATTGACACCTTATTCAGTGGGGTAATCCTCCAAGTATTCATAAGACACAAGTCACCCAAGCGGCGGAAGGTGATCATGTTCCTGGTGGTATGCTGTGCAGAAGCCAGCTGGTCCTTATACCTTCTGACCTTTACCAACCCAGAGGCCCGAAACGCTTCGATGCGGGAGTTGGATTCCCCTCTGGCTGCATAAATGTGTATTTCAGCTTTTGAATTTGTGATGGGTGTTTTCTTTTTCATCACATTGTCACCATTAGAAATTGCTCCTTAAAAACCTCCATTTAGTTTAGGGATTTCCCATTGCCACCTTTGAATTTCTGGCAAACTTTTCAGGTGAACGTGTCAGGTCCTTCTCGGCAAGTCTCGGCAGTCATTTTTTCCCATGGTCCAGCGCAGTGTTTTTCTCAGGAGAACGAGGGGAAACTCTGTATTGTTTTTTTAAAGTTACACCATCTCATTCTTAGTCTTCTTGGGGGTATTTTAGAGATGTTTTTTGAAGTCTTTGGTATCCATTGAGCATTCATTTTGCGTCCATAGCAGCTCTGAAGCTGTTAAACATGAGTCCATGGCTGCCATTTCTGTTGGACACAGAACGTTCAAATATGAGTGGGTTTCAAACGGCCACCACTGCCAAAAGCACCATTTCGAAAGCTCAAAGATGACCATTTCTACGCTTCCCAACAAAAGAAATGTTCATCCTCATATGAAGGATTCCCAGAAGCTGTGCTTCGATGCTTGACTCAGATCCCAAGAGAACCCGCAGGCCAATTGGGCTGACTACAACACTCAAATGGGCCGCCTGGCTGCAAGATGTTCCGAACCAACCAATGTTGTGGGATTTACAGAATGAATTTGTCATAGGTATTCAAAAACAGGGCACAGTGCCCTATGGGGGTCCAGGATATGCGCAGGATTGACTAGTTGAAGGTTGTGTCAAAATGTCATCTTTAACACCACACATTTTTGTGGCAATGAGACCTGCCGGAGATCTTTGGGGGATGTGCATGTCACCATGTGTATAGCATATCATACCTGGGGATTATTTGGGGAAGCTGAACTCATCCAGACATATCTAGGACATGCTTTTTGCCCTCTGATTTCTCCACCCTGGTATCAAAGATATAGTATTTCAAAGCAGGCAAAGTATCATGGTGTTTGACAAAACTGAGCGATATGTGGTGGGGATAGAAACAGAAACCTGTTTGTAGGTTTCAGCTTTTTATTAGTTCATCCCTGCTTTGGATTAAGACATATCAAATGACCATGATCAACCATCAATTTTCTTCACTACTCTCTATATCTGTGGCCTTGGTTTCTCAACCACCCAGGATAGTCCAGACATTGCTGATTCATATGATATCTGCTATGTGTGGCTTACACGTGAGATGGTCACAACCTTGGTTCTTTTGTGATGAAGGGGATGGTCATCACCTCATTTTAGAGCTGAATATACCCAAAAATCATCATGAATCCACAAATTAGGGAATCCCATTAATGATGGCTGGATGACCAAAAGTCCCATGCATCCCATGGAACTTGACCAAAACAATATCTATGGTGGATTTACCTCCCAGTTCTGCCCAACAATGGGGGAAAATGACGTTCGAAACTCAATTTGATGATGTCGAAAATGATGTTCTACAGCATCAAATGTGGGGTACCCTAGTTTAGACAAAGCTAAATACCCTCTGGTGAACTAACATAGCTATTGAAAATGCTCTGGTGAACTAACATAGCTATTGAAAATGGCCATTTATAATGGATTTTCCCAATAAAAATGGTGATTTTCCATAGTTATGTTAGTTTACCAGAGGGTATGTACTGTAACTTGAAGGTGTTGAAGAGACTAGTAGCGGGTTGACCTAGAATCGCTTCTGCGAAGATCCCCGGATGAATCCGGCCACTTTCCTTTGGAGATGATCCAATGAATAGGGCGCAAATGACGGATTTTTTTGGAACCATATTCTATATCTTTTTATTGGGCTTTTGAAGTCTCATGATGCATCAAAAGTCCGTGGTCTCTTGCAGGAAAGTATGACTGCTGTTATCTTCTGATAATCTGGCCATTGACAAATTCCAGCCATGTATCGATGGTAATTCTGTTCACTTCGCGGATTCCTGGGAGTCAGCAGACAAGTGGCTTCCTCTACGTTGAAGCTTTCTTTTACCGCCGTACATACAAATGCACACACATATATATATATATATATATTGTATGTTCTCATATAGGCACGTATGGTTGAAATAACATGTAAGCCTAAACAAATGAATCAACAGTCCATCGGTATTATTGGATCCAAAAACAACCCGCCGCGCTGTTTCTGGCCCACGATTTCGAAACAAATGCTTTGGCACTGCAGTAATTCTGACATTTTTGAAGTCGTTTGGCATCAAAAAAAGGTGCTTGGATCAGTGACGTTTGCAACCATTACAGTATTTTGTGCTTGAAAACGATGCGGATTCACTTAAAGGGTTTTGGCTTCAAAGTGACTGCATGCCAAATGAGTTATTTTTCTCACACCCGACAAGAGAGTTCCAGTTTTGGCAAGCAAATCGGCCCACCCCATCCCTGACGTATGACGTCTTCAGCGTAGCATGTGACCATGGACGTTATTGCCCCACCCCACCCCATCCCTGATATGACATGAAGGTGTAACTCAAAAATATTGTTTTTGTGGGACGGTAATCAGCGCGCCAAAGTACATCTATCTGTATATATATATATAAATGTACATACGTATGTATATATATATATATTTATATATGTACATTAAAATAGATTATAATCTGGATGATACATGTTTTTGCACATGAACTTGTCAACTGGGTGACATAAACTACCTACAGCGAAGGTGTAATGAAGCACCTGGGGTAGCTTGCTATTCGTGACAGGTTCCAAGCAAGTTTCACGTGTACAGTTTCTGGGATGTGGCGCCGCGCGCATATAGGCAGGGCATGGGTCAAAATTGCGGTACCAATGGAACCACAAGAGTTATCTTTGCCAGGGCTGAATCACGAATTTTCGGGGTTGATAATTTTGACTGATCCCCTCCGAACCAGCGATTGCATAATTGTTCATACAAAGTGATTCCCTCAGAAGGCTTCAGGTTGCAATGGTTGCGCGTCCATGACATGACGATTCTTTCATGACGATATCAGAGTGGGGGGTCATGCCAGGTGCGTGCGGGTGTTGTCCAGCCATGGTTGCACATTGAAAGGGGCATGTTGCTACAACATACCCGCGCGCTAGAATCCACCAGCGACAGCTGAAGCTGAACGCGCGCGCCAGGGACAGGAACAAGCAGATTGCAGGCAAGACAGGCGACGTGCAATCTTGGGTGCAGCATCCAATGGCGCGCCTTTGCTCGAGGCAAGTTTCAAGCCGCTGGTTTGGTCACATCAATGGCCGCGATCTACAACCTCAACACGGCGGGCTGAAGGGCAGTGGGTGTGTTTGGCAGTTTGGGGCAGGGCGGAGCAGAAGGTTCTGGGCCAAACATGTATGTGCTAATGATGGCCACAAGCGTTGCGATCTGTAATGCCAGATGTAGGTTTGGTTGGAAGTCTGGAGGCGGCGCACCGTTGTTTTCAAACAAGAAAGGCTGGGCCGCTATGTGCTTAGCTAGGACGGCATTTTCTCATTTTTTGGGCGGATGTGGCATGATGTGACGGTTGAAAACGGCACAGTGCTTTCCTAATCTTCCATCCGCCACCAAGCACATACAGACCCATCATGGCTTTACTTGCTGTTCGGTGTAGCCAGGATTTGGAGATATTGCGGTGTATTCAGTGGCCTTTCATTCCGCCGGCAAATGGTTTCTTTGTTGAACACGGGGCACTTCAATAATCAAACGTATGCTGGCGTTGATGTCACCAAAAGGAAACCGATATTTGGGAATGCCCGTCTTTGCCAAGTTGGACCAACGCCAAACCCCCAGGATGTTTTTTGGGATTGACGTGGGCAAAAAAAAACATCACGCGGCTGTAGACTTTTCAGGTGGCAACCTCTAAGAATCGAATGGGGCACCCCGTCAATCTCTTGTTTCTGGATGCTGAGCGTGTCCAACAGGTCGAGATGGAATTCCACGACTACTTCGAAAGTTCCATGGCTTGAGACGAAAAGGGCTTGTATGCAGCATATTCCAGCCGGATCAGATTCCCACCCCCATCCTGGATGTAGACCAATCCTAACAAATTGGGACTTTCATTTTTCTCCCGTAGTTTTGCGATAGATCGAAAGATCGATCTACATACAAAACTGGAATCGGGTGCATCTAACACGGCCAAAAGAAACCCATATGTTTTTGGGACAAGGGTTTTAGCTACCGTGAATGCAACGAGGGCGGTTGTGTTCCATTCAAAAAAACACATTTTCCAAGAGCTCACACTGCAGTTGGAGGATGTTGTAGGTTCGCCCCCTAAATGCATGGTTTTCAGTCGGAGATTAGGGTCCGCCTTGTTGTTTCAATTGAATTGGCTGAATCCTTCAAGCAAACGAGTCAAAGACACGTTTATGTTGTTTATATGTTCGTTTTTTGGTTGATGTTAGTAGAACAATCGTAAACCAACCATGTTTTGTTGGTTTATACCAACAATTTATGGTAAATTTGGGCATGGTGGATCCTATTGTTTTAATAGCAATTCCGTTTTTTTTCATTCAATTTTTTCTGATTTTGCGAGGTTTCACCCCCTTGCTGAAGTTCTTGACCGTGAAGATCTTGCTCTCCTTGGCCTATTTCCAGAAAGTGCCCTGGCGACGAGTTGGACAGGTGGCAAAACAACGGTTTTGTTGTTGAAAACAAAAATTGGGATGAGAATCCCAGAATCCCATTTGGTTTGAAAATATGATCTTTTCACAAATTTAGAACTTTTTTTTTTGCCAAAACTTGGTTGGTCCATCAGGAAGAACCAACAAAAATGGTGATTTTGACCGGGTGATTTTTGAAAAACCATGGGATTTTGGGGAACGGTACTAATTACAGTACCCAATTTTCTCACACAAACCCAGTTTTCAAGCAAGGTTTATAAATCCATGTTAACAATCCATGAATCCATATGAATATAGTCCATGTTTTCCATCTGAATCGCTGACATGTCTGATGACATTAAATCATTCGCAGCCCAGGGCTGCGTTTACGTACTGCAAACGGTGAACCGTTCCCTGCCGGGGCTGCTTCAAAACCTCATCAACGCGGTGCCGTTCGTGAAAGAATTGGTGAGTGGCACGGCAGAATGGGTGAGTGGTTGGGTCAAAAAATGCTAAGATTGTTTCGGGATCCGATTTGGAATAGAGTTTAGTGTAGTTCTAATTTTCAAAAGAAGAAAACCCAAAACTAGTTCTGACCCTGGTTTCGAGTGTCAATACCTCAACTGTTCGGATTTCGGGTGCCAAGTGCTACGGTGCAAATTTTGGGTGTCAACAGCTCAACTTGTAAATTCTTGGGCCTCAAGTTGCAAAAAATCCAAGCACTTTTCGTGTGAAGGACCCTGAAAGCCTTTCCTGTCATTGGTGGCAATGGAAAATCCCTTATAAATATTTATAAATAGAGGTTTTAACGGGAAACCGTCTAGAAATGGCAGATTTTCCATTGCCTTGTTTGATTACCGGAGGGTATCAAAAACGTTTTTTTTTTTCTAATACTTGACTATACCAAATCTCCGGACAAACCCACCTTGTTGAGTCCTGCAGATGAGGCATGGGGGACACCGAGTCTCTTGGCAGATGCGACGATGCATGGCTTTACGACACCGTACGATGCATGGCTTTGTAACTCAAATAGGGTATAACCCTCTAGTCATCGAACACTATGGAAATTCAATTCCCTCATGTACAGATTTTCCCAGCTATGAACCTCCATTTATAGACGATTTTCCATAGCTGGGTTGAATAACCAAAGGGCAACCCTCTGAATTTTTGATCGAAATTTTCCCAATGGTAATGGCCAATTGTACGCATCTCCACTTTGGCAAAGCTCCGTACTATGAATTTCACAGGGCCACAGGTATACATTTTCGGTCGCTGTTTTTTTGCATCTAGTCCTTAAATATCAGTTTTTCAACGTGATCTTCAAGTGGAAACTGCTAAACCAAAATCAGCATAAACAGACAGAGGTGCCGTTTTTTGTATCGCGACATCTGGTTTGATTCCCATACTTGTAAAAAAATGCCAGAAACCTGACCTTCACCATCAAATATGGGAGGGCGTAGTGGAAAGAAAAACCCTTAAAGCAATCTGATGATTGACCACAGTGAGGTTCTATCTCTTCTATTCGTCTCTGATCCTCTACGCTTCTCGGATCCAAGTCAGAGATGCAGGGTTTGGATCTGGCAATGCCCGGTACCTTTAGCAGAGTTCACCCAGGCCTAAGGGAAAGAAGCCCTCCATCCCTGCCAGGGACTGTGTTGGAAAATCCCCCTTTCCATTCACTGCATTCTCCATTCCTATTTTCAAGACATCCCCATGTGTTGTTTGTCCTGTTGCGTTTCTGAGATCCCCTTGGCATTTTACTTTCCCCGGTGTTCTATTAGGAATCATCTACACAGGAAACTCACATAGCTCACCGAGTGCACCCAGGAATGCGTTTTGGGTGTCTTCTTTCATTGGTTTGGCAGGGACTCTCAGGAAGTCTCAGTAGCTGATGGAGCTGGTGTCATCATGTGTCATCTTTTCTTCGCCCCAAAGGAGGGTTAGACCAGTTAGTCCGTGTTGGACCTTAGATTTCAATATTTGACCCACAAGAAAGGTTTGAAAAAAACATGAAAGCACATCACATATCATCCCATACCGATCTTCTCGCAGCGTAGATCTTCTCTAGACTTCAGGATCCCATACGGGCGGTTTGAACTGCAGGGCTCAAGGATGAAATATCTTTGGCTTGACTTTACGCTGATCATCCATACATCAAGTATCATCAAGTTACCGGTTATATTATCCCAATTCCTAAGGGTCGTGTCCCTTGACTGTCCCATTTGTATCCATTTGTATAGTTGGATGAGCCTTGGTAGCCCACCTGAATTTGGACGGAACAGTTGCCACGGAATTTTGGTGGTGTCGAATCGTGCCCGGTTTCATTGTAGGATCCCAAATTCCGCTTAGATCATGCTATGGAGAAAGCAACTGAAGTTAGGTAGCAGCAGAACTACGCTGCATAGCTAGAAATTCCACACAAAATACCACGAATTGGAAAGTAAGATAGTTATTTCCATCAAAGTCCATAGCTATTTGATGTTACCATCGTTATTTTCGGATCATCCAGGGGACTTCTTGGTTCCCAAGCCATCCCAAGCTCGGCTCGGCTCTCAGCTTGGCCCTCCGATGAGTCTTTCTACGGCTTTGATGCGGAAGGTGCCGGCAGGGCGTGGATGGTGGTGGCCGTGGTGAAAAATGACGGTGAAACGGTGAAACCCACATAAACCAACAATGAATGGGGGATGTGCTGGGTATACATTGTATACATATATAGATATAGATATACATATATAGATATAGATATACATATATAGATATAGATATAGATATACATATATATATATATAAATATACATATATATATATACATATTGTATATATATATATATACATATTGTATATATATATATATATGTTATATACAATTGTATATACACATACATACAACCAACAACAGAAAGGAAATTTATGAAGCAAACATTGGGGACCACCTATAGTCATTTGCATTCAATATCATGTGCGCTTGGCCAGGTGGGGCACCATTTTTTGAGAGTTCATGATATCTCGACACTTGAAGTATGGCAAATATCTTTTTGTGGGTGGCTGCATGTCCAATTTTGCCCAGGCATCCCTTATCTTGTTATGTTGGCGAAATCTTCTGCATGTTTGAATGTGCCGGAGATCGTCTGAAAGCGTTATTTCCCAGATTGCTTCCCTGCTCTTGGCGGCCTGCATTCCCATACTTGGTGCTAACTCTCGAAAAATATCGCTCAAAGTTGGTTCCATTCCCCATGATTGGTGGTAGTCATGATCAATTTGCCTAGAACATCCTAGAAAGAGGTCGTATTTCCTATCATTCCTGGTCTATGCTTTCCCTTCAACATGTTACATCCAATCATATCCTCGGTTGGAAATCAGGATGGGTCAAAACCTATAGTTAATTATCAACTGGGATGAACATCCATTTACCAGCTATTTTGATGTTCACTAGGTACCAGGGTTTTGACTCATAGCCAAATAGGAGTGAAACACCTCCCCAGTTGCTGAAAGTCGTCACCCCTTGAGGTACTGAGGCCGAGAAGACGCCGCTCTTGGACAAGGTTTCTGGATGAACAAAAGCGAACCACGGGGAAAAAAGGGGGATGGATTTTTTCTATCCGAATTCTTCATACCCTGGGTTAAATGAACTGACAATATATGATATGATATGATATGATATGATATGATATGATATGATATGATATATGATATGATATGATATGATATGATATGATATGATATGATATGATGATATGTGGAGAACAACCATGGTTTCCGCAGCAAGTGATCTCTATAAATGCTGTATTATGCTGTATTTTTTGTACGGAGAGTTCGAAGATGATCACGGCAGTGTGCCGAGAAGATCCTGGCGGAAAAGTCATCGACTGTTTGGTGGTTTGACACATCTTTTAGTGCGTTAACACCATTGGACAACAGCATTTTAGTAGGTGGGTGAAGGTGAAGCTCTGGAATTTTGTGACCTGACTTGCTGTGCAGCCGTAATTCCAAATGTTTTTGAATCATCCCAACCTTCACTTGGATCATTCGTCGATTTTTTAGAAAAAAATCATGGTGTTTGTTGTACTGTACCTGTTTGGACCAACAATTCGTTGGTGGTTGTGAGCTTTGAGTCTTTGACAATCCCATTTTTTGGACTTCCGTGATTTTGAGCCCTTTCCCACTTCTTCGGAAGGTTGCCCCCCTCGGCCCATCCCGCTGGTACAGGCTTGAAACGGCGCAAAAATCAGCGGAGCTTTCACCCGGGCTCAGCATGAAATCTGCTTGGGGGTCACTTGAGGTATCTGCCGATTTTGCACCCTTTTTTATCCCGTTTTTGTCATAGCCAGCTCAAGATCAAGTTTCGGAAAGATGGGGAGAAGCAGCCCACTATAAAGGGTAAAACAATGTAAAACATGGCAATGGATTGTCATCGCCGTTGTTGAATGTTGAACATCAGCGATAGTGGTGGGTTTTCCACTGTCAGATTCGATTACTTCAATGGCATCCCTGACATCTGAGTTACCCTGTCCAGCTTGATGAATCCCAAAGTGGCTGGGATGATACCAAAAAACCCTCAAAACTTGGACAGTTATGTAGTTAAGCACATATTTGTAATATCATGTAGCGTCCATTTGTTTGTTTTTTTTCAGGGACTTGAGGTGTTAACTACTGCCCAAGTTATGTAGTTCCCCATGACTTGCTTTTGGACACTGACACGGGGTGGGACGGGTGGTTCCCGACATGTCAACCTCGGATTTTCCTGGAATCCTGCATGAGTTCTATTTGGGGATATGGCACCCAATGATCAACAGCCCAGGGTTCAACATCAAGGGATGCAGTTCACATCATCTTTCAGTGCCCATATTCCAATGTGATTTCACCATTTTACGACATATCTCCCATGATTTTTCCGATGGATTTTTCCCATGGATTTTCTGGCTCAAGTGTGTCGAGCTGAAACCCCTTGGCTCCACAGTGCGTCATTCTGTTGAGGCAATTGTGGGGTCGTTTGGCGGTTTATTCGGCGTCCCAGGAGAACTCGCGAGTGTTTCTGTTATAAAACCTAAAACTACCTAATGTGGGTAAAACAATCATAAACTATCCATATTTTGATGGTTTATACAACCTGCTTGTGGTGATTTTGGGGATGGTTTATTATTGTTTTACCCACATTAGTGACATTGGGTTCAACCAATATGGGGATATCATGGGGATACATTGGGGAGATCTGATGGGCGAATTGTCTCATATGCCTCGAGGATTTTCACTCGACGCCTCTGTTTTTCACCGGGATTTCCCATTGCAAGCCATGTTTGACGACACCTGAGAGTCTGAGTATTGTATCATATTACCCTCTGGTAAACTACCATAACTATGGAAAATCACAATTTTTAATGGGAAAATCAAATATATAATGGCCATTTCCAATAGCTATGTTAGTTTACCAGAGGGTATATCAACTGCTGTAACTCTTGGTCACTGAGCATTGGCAACCAAGTATTCAAGAAGGCCACTTTTTAAAGGTGACTCCTGATCCCCAGGTCTACGATTCGCTGCCGTTGTTATACCGCAAGATGATCCTCCAAGTGGGAGGTTTTTTTCAGTGCTGATTTGATCATTGGATTGGGCCAAATTGATCCTCAATTTGGTTCATAAATTGATATAATCATATACATATATATATATATATATATTATATGTATATTGCGAAACTCCTGGGGATTATACCAAATGCCCCTTCCTGGGAACCCTGCCCACGACCGTGCCAATTGCCCTGATTTTGGTCTCAAGATGCCGCTCCCTCNCCTCCCACCTCCTTGAACCCGGCAGGATTCGGTGCGATCGGATGGATCGAGTGCAATGCATGCATGTGGACAAGCTCTGATGGTCATGATAGCATGAAAATGGTTGGAAACATTAACACTCGTCAAAAACAAAAATTTTCCAACCAAACAATCAAAAACATGCTATTTCT
The DNA here is from genome assembly GCA_003297045.1 of Symbiodinium sp. clade C Y103. Lineage (NCBI taxonomy): Eukaryota > Dinophyceae > Suessiales > Symbiodiniaceae > Cladocopium > Cladocopium sp. clade C. The sequence goes on along the minus strand of BGPT01002043.1, from coordinate 77,603 downwards.
CAATTGTTTCGGTCTTGTCCAAGTGAATTTTGGCCTCCTGTGCTGATAGCCATTTCAAACGTTCTCTCTTGTCGGCCCTTTGTTTCAAAATTGACAGTTCATCGAACAGTGCATATTTCCCAAGGGCTAACGCTTTGCGAAGAGTTCCTCCATCCATTGCTTTTGTCAAACAGNGCCCTTTGTTTCAAAATTGACAGTTCATCGAACAGTGCATATTTCCCAAGGGCTAACGCTTTGCGAAGAGTTCCTCCATCCATTGCTTTTGTCAAACAGTCGGCCAACATGGCTTGACTACTAACCCACCTCAGCTTACAATGTTCAGCTAGACGCTCTCGAATGAGCAAACACTCAAGGGTCGTTCTAAATTCTTCGCAAACTGGTGTGGAGGTCTTCGTAGAGAGATCGTATACAGACTTGCAGTCTGTGGCAATCGTGGCCAAAGGTGAGCTTTGCAAAATCTCAGAAGGATTTGTCCAATCTATACTTGGATCACAAAGCCATGCCCACAGGATTCTGAGCCAGCTGACTCTGTCAAGAGTGCTGCTCAGTGCAGAAGCTTCTGCACTTAAAGTGCTGCGGACCACTCGTGGGATCTTTCGACTTGACCAAGCAATCGGACATATCACTGAGAGTTGGTTCTCAGCCATGTTCCCATCCGTAGTAAAAATGATTGAACCCTGTCTTGAAGAAACCCCTTTCTTGGTCTCAAAAGAGGCATCGGAAAACCCACAAAAGGCTACCTTATCCTGAGGAATGGGGACAACCATCAAAGTAGTTGGATGAGCTTTGGCTTCCAACAAAACTCGGTTGGCTTCTAAAAGATCTTCTATACATGCCCTTGGAATGGCAGACTGAAGAAGCCCTACCTTTGCACAAATATCAGGCCTCGTTTGAACTGCTGCATATTGCAGAGACCCGCACAGCTGACGAAGACATTGTCGCTCTTGCTCTGTGACAGGAGCTTGGGGTTCTTTCCGTCGATGTTTTTGGATTTGTATGGGTTCGATCTTTTCAACATATTTTCGCTGGCACAACTCAACACTGCCATCTTCCAGTTGGCGATACCGGATTCCGCAGAAATCAAACTCCCCTATGTTGAATGCTCCAAACGAATACTTCTCCCGGAGTCTCCCAATGACTTCCATATAATAGTCGTCCCCACCACCAATTCCATCATCGACATGGATGACTTGAGGTCTTCCTTTGGAGTCTGGAGTGACTAGGGAAAAGACACAGCCATCCAAGGGACATGGAACAAAACCAAGATCCTCTAGGGACTTCTTAAAAGCCTGATACCAAAGGTACGGGCCATCAATTCTTCCGTATGCCCCTCCTGTCAGGCCACATTGTTCCCCTGGTTTGAGATCCAAAGCCTGAGCGATCTCCTTTGGAGGATGGATACCAAGTGGTCTCCCGTCCCCTTCACCCTTTAAAAAGGCGGTGGAGATATCAAAGTTCAGCAAAGGCCAGCGGTTACTGGAAACCTTCTGAATAATCAGTTGCTTTCCATCCTTACTCAAAGTGGGTGCATCATTGGGGACCACAGATATATCTGGGTCTTCAAATCCCAAAATGACTAACCTCGCCTTAGGCCGATGTTGAGTTGTATCTGGAAGAGGAGGTTTCCAAGTAAGGATCCATCTACAGCGCATGATCCGATTTGAAGGAAGAGACCCCTTTGCCAGTTTCTTGACTGTACCATGATCAAGCCAAGCACCGACCTCCTTGGCCTTGGCCTGTTCAAACAGTTTGCGGTCATGCTCATTGAGGTCTCTCCACTGGACTTCTACTCGCTGCTTCTTGGCAGTTGTTGCCAAGAGGATCATTTCAGCAAAACCTTTCTCAGCTACTTCCTCATGATGAGGTATCTCCGGTTGCTCTTCAAAGTTGATTTCCCAAAGCCCCGGTTTTTGAGGGTCCATACAAACATCATCCCCAAATGTAAACAAGGAATCATCATCATCCTCAGGAACAGGTGTGCCGAGACCCCCAAAATCGCCAGGCTGCAACGGAGTTGCAGAGGAAATTGCTGGGTCTTGTGCTGATAAATCCCCTTGAACACTCAAAGGTGGTGAAATTTCTTGCTCAGGTTGTTGGTTGGACTGGAGATCGTCCGTGGGTGCTAAGGATGGTTCATATCCCTCATCATCATCGGGTGGAACATCGGTGAGCGAATGGAAGTTTCGAGTTTGGGACCCTATAACCTCGTTACGGACACTCCCACTCTCATCCCTCGGTAATAGTCGATACTCCCTCAGAGATGCTGGTCTCAAATGTTCTGGGCTAGCTCGAATGAGATATCCCCCATGACTCAACCAAACAACTCTCCTTTGTTCCACCGTGATGACTTGTGCAGGACCATGCCATTTCCCTTTTGCCCCTCTAGGGTTCCCCTTCAACTTACGCCAATATAGCACCCAATCCCCTGCCCCAAACTCAACAGACCCTGGTCGGCTTCGTCTTAGCAAAGCACGTCGACATGCACTGTCGTTGTCTGCTNTTACGCCAATATAGCACCCAATCCCCTGCCCCAAACTCAACAGACCCTGGTCGGCTTCGTCTTAGCAAAGCACGTCGACATGCACTGTCGTTGTCTGCTTGAATAAAGGCTCGTCGAGCTTGCTCGCGTCTCATCAAGCTTTCTCTGAAATGGAGTCCCTCCGGTGAATCACTCTCTGCGAGGGCATGTGCTCCAGCATTCTCATCGGATGTCAGAGACGCAGGCAGGCTCCTGGCCTTTCCCAGTAAGGCCTGTTCGGGAGTGAATCCCCGTGCGCGAGACAACGAATTTTTCGCTGAAAAGACCTGGCGAAGACATCTCTGAAAGTCGCTGACATCTTTGATGGGCTCTTCACGGTCCATTCGGGTGAGCATATCNAGACAACGAATTTTTCGCTGAAAAGACCTGGCGAAGACATCTCTGAAAGTCGCTGACATCTTTGATGGGCTCTTCACGGTCCATTCGGGTGAGCATATCCTTTACTATCCTACCATGAATCTCAGCTCGACCTATCTGCCAGTGACTTGCCCCAGCAGCCATGATGACATGAACATTATCCCTCTGCAGGTACTCATTCCACTTGGGACTGACATACTCCCCAGCTGGATCAAGATACAGTGTCTTACATGGACCTGCACATTGGAGCCAGGCTTGTTCAAACGTGGAAATTTGATCTTCCGTGCTCCTTCCACTCATCATGCCAACATGATATAGGGTCCCCTCATCAATAAAATGCATAAAATGGTAAACTTGACCCAAAGAAGAAGTCCAATAAACACCGTCAGCACCAACAACATCGTTGAAATCCAAGTTCTCATGAATGGCTGATGGATGAGGAAGTTTGGGTTTGGGCTGAGTTTCCAAACACACATCGCACTGCATGTCAAGTGCCCCAGCAATCACTTGCGGATCGGCTCCTTGAGCCTCTAACAGTCGCTGCAAACGAGACGGATCAGGATGGCCAAGATTGTGATGCAATCGCTGCAAATCAGAACGCTGGACTGCTGACAACCTACGAAATGCCGGCCCATGCTCGGGAATAACCTTAGGTGGCCATCCCTCTTCCAATCCCTTTTGTGGCGGCTGTTCCGCACTTCGTTGGAACTCAGGGATTTGTGAGATGTCGGATTCCAAGGGGTTTTGGCCCTCCAAAGGTGGATCAAAACAAGATGCACCAGAAGATACATTCCCAGCTATCCCATGTGGAACACAAGGTCTCCCAAAGATACTCAAAGATATTCGGGCTGGACCAGCTTTTCGGGTTTGTTTTGCCTTTGGTAGTTTCCCCCATTCTTCAAAGTCTCCTAGATCCACAATTTCCCCTGTATGACGATGGACATAGATCGTTTTGCGCAGGGGAATATCTTCCCTGCTGATANAGTTTCCCCCATTCTTCAAAGTCTCCTAGATCCACAATTTCCCCTGTATGACGATGGACATAGATCGTTTTGCGCAGGGGAATATCTTCCCTGCTGATATTTGCACTTGGAACTCGATGGCGTTCGGTACCCCGACATGTGATCACCAATCGTACATCTACATCGGGAACCAGCTGTTGCAATCTTTCAATTTTGGGATCCCCAGCCCAGCACAAAGAATTTCCAACTCGAGGAGCCACTTTTTCAAACAAACCAAACACACTCTTCCACATGAACTGACGAACCTGTGCTGGTTCAGATCCCTGCAACTCAGCTTTGTCCGCAGCTGTTGGGGGACCTTTGCCATCATGCCGTCTTCGACACTTCCGCAGCTCTAAAATTTCCTGTGCCATTGGCCGTTTTTCGGCACCACCCCTGATTTCNAGCTGTTGGGGGACCTTTGCCATCATGCCGTCTTCGACACTTCCGCAGCTCTAAAATTTCCTGTGCCATTGGCCGTTTTTCGGCACCACCCCTGATTTCGACATCCTCACCTACCAACAATTCTTCCATGAGAAGAGGAGGTTCAGATGAGTATGCCATGGAGAGTATACATTGTGTGACCTTACGTGCAAACACCGCTGTGTAGGCTGCTGCATATGCTGACAACTTGACCCACTTTTGGTCAGGACCCTTGATGTTTCCCTTAATCGGTTGATGGGTATGATCTTTTGAACAATTACGTCCATGTAACATCCCATGCAGAATCCTACTTGTGGTCAACACTTGTGTTCTTTTCTGAAGGAATTTCTCTGCATTTGGGGTTTTGAGATGCCCAACTTGGCACATGTCGAAATAAGCTGGAAGTGTCCCCATGACGACATCATACAATTGGGATTGTTTTGTCATCTCCGATCCATAGGGCTGTTCCAAATGAAAATGATTTCCCTTGGCAACTTGGTGGAGATATAGTTCATTACACAAAGTCAAATGACACAAATCATGTTTGCGTTGTTCCAAAATCGAATGTTGGGTATTCAAACTTCTCCCCATGTTGAATCTGGAGAGTGACCCCCAAAGCCGGCATTCCGGGGCGACCCAAATGTTTTTGGGTTCATACATTTCCACCCAAGTCCACAGTTTGTTGACCCCTTCTGGTGTGGATAAGTCCCCATCTAATTTGGTAAATCTCAAAGCCTTCCCTCCTGCCCGGTTAATTTGGTGGGTGAGTTGAGAGTGAGGTTCACAATAGATTTCCAACAGGTCAACTGGCCGACTGCATTCGGACTTGTGTTGGTGGAATGAAGCCAAGACTGGATGTTTCTTTTTGATCTCAGACAAGCCGCCCTGTNATTTCCAACAGGTCAACTGGCCGACTGCATTCGGACTTGTGTTGGTGGAATGAAGCCAAGACTGGATGTTTCTTTTTGATCTCAGACAAGCCGCCCTGTATTTCCTGCATTCTTTGGGAAATTGATTCATGTAACATCATCACTTGACTTTCACTTAACACCTCCAGATGTTGGCTTGAAAGATCATTCGAATTTTTGGGGTTCTTTTTCCGCGCTCTCACTGGTCTTCGGGAACTCGAGTCTCTCGAGCCAGCTCGCGCTGCAAGATCGCAATCTGGGTCTGGATCTGTTCGATGCGCTCCTTGTTGGGCTCCATGATCATCGGACTNGGGAACTCGAGTCTCTCGAGCCAGCTCGCGCTGCAAGATCGCAATCTGGGTCTGGATCTGTTCGATGCGCTCCTTGTTGGGCTCCATGATCATCGGACTCTTGCTCTCCTCCTCGAGGACTGACGTCGAGCGCTTGCTCTTGGTTGGGGTCTTCGTTGGGGTCACTTGCTCCCAATCGGCATCGCTTGGTGTCTGGGAACTGCTCATTNTCCTCGAGGACTGACGTCGAGCGCTTGCTCTTGGTTGGGGTCTTCGTTGGGGTCACTTGCTCCCAATCGGCATCGCTTGGTGTCTGGGAACTGCTCATTGGCTGATCGGCCCTGGTCTTCGCCTTGGCCACTGGTGGAGCCTTTCCCTTGTTCTTCATCATCATTGGCAGTTGTTGTCGATGTCGATGATCCCACATGGCTTGCATATAGTTCTGGAGGCTGAGCATCCAGACTGATACTGCTTTGCGGTTTTTGATCTGCATCAAATACCCGTCGTCCTCCATGAAGACTTGTTCGAACGTCTTCCCCACCTGCTTGCCACTCGGGATGACTTGTTGACCCCATTCTGAGAGCGTCTTCACTCCTGGAGGAATCTTGTACTTCTGGGTGGTCGTTGGATCGTAAGGGTTCTTGATGGTCAACCCCGGATCCTCCTCGCCAGAGAGCTCGTCGTAGAGGAAGCTCATGTCGCTCTTGGCAGCCATGGCGACGTGAGTCTTCGAAACCTTCCTGGTCAGTTTGGGCGGTTTGGGCCTGATCTCGATCTACGGTCATGTGATTTTCACTCAACCGCATTTCAGCATCACTGGGTGAGTTCTGTACATGGGTTTTTGACATCTCATGCATGCAAAAAGGAGATGAAAAATGTGGGATGGCATTTTGATGAGAACCATTNCACTGGGTGAGTTCTGTACATGGGTTTTTGACATCTCATGCATGCAAAAAGGAGATGAAAAATGTGGGATGGCATTTTGATGAGAACCATTCTGCATCCGTTCACATGTTCTTGATTTCAACTGCTGTGCAGGGCCCAGTATGTCTTTTTCATAGGTGTGTACTCCCGGCTTGGTGTTCCCTTGTGCATGTGCTGTGTGATATATATCTTCCTTTCCCCCTTTTGGGTCTTCTACCTTAAGTAGCTCAACCACATCAACACACAATAGACTCTTCCGACATACCCCCAAAGATACCACATGGTCGTGTTCCAAAAAGGTCAATTGATGGTTTCGTGGGTCAATCAATGCTCCAAGTTCTTTCAACACGGTGTTTGAAATCAGGAACGGAGTTTGGCCAGGCACGACTTCCACTCGGATCCAACCCTTTTGCTGTCGT